>WEKY01035067.1:41582-53179 GCA_013390045.1 Picathartes gymnocephalus
GTGACTTTTATCCTCTGGTTGCTTTGCTCTTCCTGGTTTTCCCTCCAATCTTTTACCCATTTCCAACTGTATTTTTTCGTGCTTGGTACTTTCATGGACATTTCCATATGCAAAGAAGGAACTGGACTGGCAGTTACTGAATACAAGGATGTCTACTTGCACCTTCCAGGACATCTTAATTCAAATAGAGGAGAAACTGCATTTTTATAATTCCACCTAGAAAGAATGGAAAGCTATTTCCAATGTAAACAAATAACAAACCAACCAGCCAACCAAAAAAAACCACCAGAAAAAACCCAAACCTAAACAAAAAACACCAACAAACCAAAAAAATCCCCAAACCCAAACAACACAGAAAAATGACCAATAAAAAAAGAGATTTTGTCACTGTCCACAAGAAGATATAAAAACATTTTATTCTTTTATATGTATATAAATATATGAATATTTTTGCTTTCTATGTATGTATCTTTTTTACAAGACAAATTTAAGTATGTTTATATATTTGCCCTTAAGACCATACTAATCTTTGACATATTCAGCACTTAGTAAATGTTTACCAGTTCTAATCATTGGCAAATGCAATTGGAAACACATTTTTCTCAATGCTTTTCACCTCTGTTTTTTCACAATACATCCAGATGGAGGAAGTTTGTGTTCAAAACTATTTCATATTTTCTTGTCAATATTCTTTTGCAGAAGTTACTTTTATGTAAAATTCAATGAACTGTTTGACAAATACAGCCGAAAAGTCTTCCATATTGTACACCTTTACTGCTTGGTGTCTATTCAATAATTTAGAAGAAGTAGTTTGAAATATGTAATTTTTTAGGCACTGTGACATAGAATATGTCTCATTTAAGAAAAATGATGCTTTTTTTTCACCTGTGTAAGTCAGAAATGCATATTGATGCTTTTAGATTGCAGCCCAGAGACCTGTCTCTGTTAAGTTGAACAGAAAATAATATGGTTAGAAATAAAAAGGTTTTAAGTAGGCCCAATTGATCTGTCCTGTCAAGATTCCTAGTGGGAAAAAGAAAAGAAAGAAAAAAGAGCTTCTAAGTCAATATACCTTTTTTTTTTTTTTTTTAAAGGAGGGGGACTGCAGTGCTCAAAGCTTCATCCCTTAGGGTTTCCCAAGAAAAAACAAAAGAGACTGAAAACTGGAAAAGTAGTGAAAGACTGAAATTTATCATGGGAAAAATAATTAAGATGGAGAACTACTTCCATGAAAGATTCCAGCTTGCGGGATGAAACAAGAATCTGAGTGGAGAGACTTATTTCTGCTAGTTTGTTTTGCCTGTTTGTTTTGTCAGTTCTACATCCACCACAGTCAGTTTTTCTTCCATGTTGCCCTCATTTAGGGGAACACAAGATGCTCCCTAGAATCCATCCAACCTGCCTGATCCATATGGACAAGGGTTGTGTGAGTAGGGCTGATGTCCAGTCCTTTAAAGATGAATGCGTTTTTCTAATAGAATCCATCCTGGCTGAATTCCAGCTGAATCTACAGAAGATAGTTTGTAGAAAATTGTTGTGCAGTCAGGCAGGAAATTACAGTTGGAGAGAATTGTTTTCCTGGCCTTATTTTAGACCAACTTCTCTTAAAATATTTAAGTTCCTTATTTCTGAACAATTGTGGAATCCAATTGATTTTGTTGTTACACATAAAGAAAATAGTGTGGAGTTTTTCATCTGGCACCACTGGGAGAGGCAGGCAAACAGAATTAATATTTCTCACGTGGAATGCCACACAGATGATTGTACTCCAAACTGGGCGATTATGACAATGATTCACCTGCAGTATTTGCATGAGATGGCTGTAATGGAAGCAACTGCTAAAACTCCAAGCTATCAGCTATCTGTGAGTGTTTAGAAATCAGAGTTTATTTCCTCTTCAGTCTCTGCAATTGCTTTTTCCTAAAATATGACCCTGAGGGTGCATGCTACTCCAGCACTCGTGCTTTATGGACTGAAGTTTCTTTGTTTCTTACCCAGTTCTGAACCTGCATCCTGGCTCATATTGGCTCTCTGCACTGGCTTTATGGTCTCGTTTGATAGCCATGCACTCACTCTGCCTTCAAAAGCTCCTTTATATTCCCTGGCCAGAGCTGTTCAGTGGGAGGTTTGGTCCATGTCAGACTGTTGAAATTGCTGCTGATTCTGTAACCTCTCCCCAAAATGTACGTCCTGTGTATCCTGCCCCTTGCAGGGCTCCCTCCTCTCAGGAGGGAAGAAAGCTTTCTGTTTCAGTTCAGAGAAAGAGAAAATGGTAAGAAAATAAGAAGAACATAAAGCTACATACTTTACTCCCTGTGCCTGCAGACTTCAGCTTTCTGTTTGTTCTGTCCCTATCCTCTCAAGCATGAATGCGAGAGTGCTGAATTCCACGTGTGTATGTGAGGAACAAGGACATCCTCACCTCTGCAGTGGTTTGCTGTGCTCAAGTCTTTCCTTTATCCACAGAGCCTCTGATTTGGGATGGCTGATGCCCAAAATGTACCCTTTGTATTCACTCCTAACATCTGCCTTTGCCACCAATGCCCCACCTGCCACTGCACTGCATCTTGTCACCACATCCTGCCTTGTAAGGGACACTGGGACACACCTCAGGCGTTTCCTATTCCAAATTAGAGATGCCATTACTCAAATAAGAAATGCTGGGACAGCATGTAACTACTCCTTAGCAGTTAAAATTAGAATTTCCCCTTCAACAGGCTTTGGGCACGGGTGTTTAGGAGACAGGACTGTCAAAGGGCAGTCACAGGTGGCCATGGCCCAGATACCTCCTTTGCCAATGTCCATGTTTGTGTTCAGAGTGAGCTGAGCCATGAGGTAAAACCTGCCATCCATCCTCTTTGAGATGCTGTAATTCATCCCAAGAGTCCATGAGACATAGAATGGATTTAATATGGGCCTGCAGAAGTTGAGAATAAAGAAATAAAGATTGCAAGTGATGAGCAGGATGATAGAATTATATGAATAAAGCAGGTATGTAGCTGGCACTTTAGAATTTGCCAGTCAGGGACTTTTTCAGTTAAGTTTTCCCCTTACAACCTTCAGTACTGGAAAGATCTTTGTGATAGAAAAGCTACTTTTTCTCTTAAAGAGAAAGACATGAATTTTTCCCTCAAACTGCAATTAAAAATGGGCATAAGATCAAAAGGAAGCTCCAGTCAGACCTTAGGATGAGACCCTCTAATCTAGAGAGTGAGAATCACAGGTGGAAGTAAAAGATCAGCAAACAGCACTGGAAAGGATCCAATCCTGCTTAGTGTCCAGGGCTAAGGATTAACATTCCCTACACTTTATCTTGGAGCAACTCAGCTGTCACAAAACCCTTCCTCAAGCTCCTTAAGGTCTAGTCCTGTGTACTGTCACATCAGCATGTGAGGTTTGGCATTGCTGTGCCTGAGCTCATACATGGATTTAGTACCTGGGCTCTTTATTCCTGATCTGCTTTATGATCTTTTCTTATTTCTACCCTTCTGGTTTTGCCTTCATTCAGCAGTGCAGAGTTAAGACTTCTAAAGTTTAATTTGTGTTTGCCCAGGATATAGAAGAGCAGAGCTCTGATCTAATCTTGCGCTTCTTAGAGGTTCTGCATCATTTGTTTTGCAAAGGAAGAGAGTCTGGACTCTTAAGAGTAAAAAAACTCCAAACCTCTTTTTACTACTTGAAGTGGAAATTGTCATTATTTCTTCTCTTTTCTAAGGCATTATCCAGCATAGCTTTGCAAATGAGATGGTGACAGGACATTTGCTCTGGGTAGCTGGGTAGTTGTAGCTTATATCAACAGTGTTTCTAGGAACAGAATAACAATTCAGGGGAGATTTTGGAGTTTTTTGTGTTTTTTTCTTTTCCTTCACAGTCAAACTACAGATTTTACTTAGTTTCTATTCTTGTGGATGGCAAATTATTGTATCAAGGTAGAAAACACAGGATGTGTCTATCTGTTGGTAATTTTCTCTCTTTTACTTATTTTAATAGCAAAACATTTGACAACACTGCAACAGCCAATTAAATCTAGAAAACCACCCAAAGAAATCAACCTTTAACAAGAAAAGGAAAACAGCAATTTACCTTTTATTGGAAAATAAAACAAATAGAGACAAAATAACAGAGCTCCTTCCTTCTATGTTGTGAGAGCCTTGATTAAAAAGGGTGATAAAGTGGTGGCTAATAATGAGAAGGAAAGGAAGAGTTTATTATATTTGTACTATGCGCATAACTATGTATCATACATACAAAACATGGCTGTTGGCTGAATATAGAACATAACACACAGCACTATAATCCATTTTTCATAATAAACCAGTTCTTGTTTTTAACCCTGAAACTCTTATCCTGGTCCAGCCAATCTCACATAGATTATACCTTATCGCTTATTTCAGGTCAAGAAATAGAGTCCAGTGAGCACTGAATCACACCAGAAGAAAGGTTCTGCCACTTTTTGCATCCTCAGTAGATTCTCCTGTGCCAGGTGAGTGGCTGTGTCTTCACATTCCTCAGTACACACTGGCCCAAGCTGCTCTCCAGATACTGAGGCTGAACTGCCTCAAGGTCACTCTGCTGAGAAGAATTCTTTACCAGGAATTTAGTCACTGACCCACAAAATGAAATGACCACCTAGCCCATCTCTTTTGGGGATCTTTTTCTACTTAATTTCATGATTAGCCTCAACAAAAATAATTGCTTCTTTTAAACATGGTTTCACAGAATCATAGAATATGCTCAGTTGGAAGGGACCCACAAGGATCACTGAGTCCAACTCTTACTCTTCCACAGGACCTAAGGTGAGTAATCTACTAAAAGAATTAATATCTACTATTCAATCAGTAAAAGCCCAGGCCAGGAGCCCTTGCACTCTTTACATCACCCTTTGAACATTTTTAAGTGTCCAGGAAGACAAATGTTAGAATTCAAACCTGAATTATTTCATCAAATCATGAGTCAGTTTTGGCTCAGTTGGAATTCAAATCAGAAGTTTTTCATTTAAATTCATCCACTTTTCTCTAAAATTGCTGTCTGAAATATGTGTACTCTAAGATGAGCTATTGGTCCCTGTGAAATCAATGTCAAAACTGTTATTGGCTGTGTTGGCACTGGAGTTTTCACTACACCCAGCTGCCCCACTCTGTGCTAATTTACAGGTTGATCTATTCCATATATTTTATGATTTTGTTTCAAAACCTGGTATGCACCAGAAATCCCAGAGTTTTATACTTGGCTGCTTTCTGTTTTCAAGGCCGGCACCCTGTAGCAGTATTCCTGAAATATCATCAGTCTTAAGACAGTTTTTATCCAGCCAAATTCAAATAGGAAAGGAATAGAAAGGAGTACTTATAAGTAATATATATTGTATAGTTCAGACTTAATTCTTGCACCACCTGCTGAATTAATTTGCGATTTATTTATTTGTTTAATTTTCCTGTTACCTTTTCTTCCTTCTTGTCTTCAGGGAAGGCTGTCTTTCTCCTTCTCTCCAACAAATGAAACCAGCTCTTGTGTTTGGTGCAGACATCTGCTTCTTTAAAAAAAAAAATTGTCCCTTTTGATTTTTATGTCATGATAAAAGATTTCTTTTGTGGAAGGTTGATTACATTCCTTGTTTCTTAGTGTTGACCCTCAGGGGCAAAATAAATTGGGATCTACTGGAATATGTACTAATCCATCATTGCATCTGCTGCACACTGTGATGTGACAGAGAAGTATAATTTTCAGTTCTAAATTTTCATTTCAAACATTATATGTAAATACAGTCATAAATATGTATCAAATGGAAACAGGTCATCTCTAAGATTGAAGGAAACCAGACAGTCTGAACATATTGAGCTACCCCATAATAGAGAAATGAAGGTAAATTAAGAACAGGTAGCAAATCATAAAGTTAAAAATAAAAAGTCATCCGAAGTTTAAACCTCTTGAGGAGGCTTTGAAAAAGCTAACAATAGAGCTCCTGTAAAACATAACAAAATAAAAATAGATGATGTAGTTGCTGGATAAAAATAGTGTAGATTTAATGCTTCTTCAAACAGATGGCTCTAAAACTTAAGATGACAAATTATGATTTGTTCAGCCCAAAAAGAAATCTTTCCAAAGGCTCTGTGAATTGTGGTAAGTGTGTTAGAGATGACCTTGAGATGGGTTTAGATATCTTCAGACTTTTTTTTTTTGTGAATTGAAATCAAGTATTGAAACCAAAATAAAACAGGGAAAACAATATTAAATATTAGAACTCTGGATTGCCTAAGAACATTCCTAAGATTTAATTTCTTGTCCTAGAAGTAGTGGTAGGGGGAAATAGAAGAAATCTTGTCTTTGATGCATTTTAATTCTTCCAGTGTAGTATTTTCAGTCATGGCTCACCACATTCGTCATTCCCCAAAAGCAGCAACCCACTCTACCAGAGAATTTAAATTTATTTTCTGCTGGTGTGTCACTCTTGTTTCAAATATGGAGGTGGAGGAAGGAATGAATTACCCACCCATATGACCCACCCAGAATGACTTTTCCCACCAAAATTATCTGTTAACAGGCTGGTAGATAGAAATAATGACCAACAAAGCATTTAATACTCCCTATACCAGTGCTTTGCTAATGGCCTTGAAATGCAACAAGAATTCCCTAAGTAACTGTACAAATTATGGATAAGATTTACTTTGGGCTGCTCCAGCCATATTCTGCTGCAAATCCAGGTTGATTTAATGAGACTGAAATAATGAGACTGAAATAATTCAGTCCTAAATGTAACCTGTTATCTGTAAGTTAATAGGTAAATAAAATATGTTCTGATGTCTGTTTTATAAAAAAAAACTCAACAAAACTACAAACACTTCTAAAATTAACCTCTGCCATGTATGGATTTTCTTATTTTCAAATTAAATAAATGGCAATAATGGTTGTATATATATAAACAGCTTAATGTTTCTATAGCAACTATCTTTTTGCAGAAAGCTTTACAAGCATTAATTATTATTATTAACACTTATTATTCTTGTGCCTAAGGAATAACCAATCTTATGGTGTCCAGCAAGTCAAAAGACTGAATTATTGAGAGACTGCGCTAGGATGAGTGCTGGGAAATCCTTAAACATTCTGAATAGATGTTCTGTATTATTCCTGAATTTTACCTGGTTTTGGGTGGTGATGGAAGAAGAAGGGTTTTAATTCACTTGTGAAATAACTTGTCTCTGCTGTAGAAGGCTCTGCTGTGTGTGCACAGCAGCACCTCTCTCCTGTCGCCCCCTCTGTGCTCACCATTGGTCTCTCTATTCACGTGAAAAATAACAAAGGATTCAGCTGCTGTAGTGTATCTCACAGGACTGAATTTAGTGCAAATTGAAGAGACAAGGAAAGAAGAGAAAAGAGTAAGGTAAATCAGATGGAATAAAAGGATCTGTGAGAGCAGAGGAGGGACAGGTCTGGAAGAAACCATCACTCAGCACAAAGTCCCAAGAAAATTGTTCCTTATCAGCTTACCATTTGTCCTTCCTTGGCTGTGAAATTTGATTCTGCTTTCTGAGTCACATCCAGTAAACAACTTGATGCCCTTTTCCTATTTGTTCACACCACTAACTGGAATGGAAAAGGCATCGTGGTAGAAAATGAATTGCCAGTGGGACAGAATGTGGGCTATAGTATATTACAGATATGCCTTGTCTTGTTCACTAAGCTGCAGTATTGCCCTGAGATTTGAATGTCTGAAATGAAAACTCTGCCAGCGCATACTTTGCTTTTCTATTTTAAGAACATGTGGAGAAATTATTTTCATAAGCAACCGCTTGTTAGTGACAGCTATCCAGCTGCCATAAGAAACGGGAGACAATATATTTTCAGAACATGAAAATGGCTGTGCTAATGAGTCAGGCACAAGTTCCATCTTTGGATCTGTGTCATGTCTCTGTGGTCAAAATCAGATGCCAAAGGAAAGGTATAACAGGGAAATATGTGATGTTGTCCTCACACTGCTTAATGTTTCAGTACATTGGAGAAAATTCTCTTGCATGGCCACAGGAGCAGCTTCAGCATCCAGTTCCTCAAAATCCCCCCACTAGTATTTCAGTCAAATGTTTTGTGAGAAATTATCCTCATGATCCATTTAAATGTGCTCTCTGTCCAGGCAGCCACATAAAAGTAAGATTCCTTGCTTTTAAGTACAAACTGTGAATCAGAGTTCAATGTGAGATATGCTTCCTAAAAGGGCAATTTTTGTTCTAACTGACCTGAGATTAGTGAATTTATTTTCTGGATAAACGTATAGTCAAGTGCTGAGGAGAAATGGCACCTTTCAGATGGTTTATTAGTGGTGGGTAAACTCGTACAGCCCAATTTCAGATCCACTCCAGCTTTACTGTGTGGCTCATATTTTGTTTAATATAGACTATAAAGAAAGGGACAGAAAGGTTTGAGCTGAATCACACCTGGTAACTGAGTCTGCTCACCAGTGGGCACAAGGATAAGACACAGGTCACTTCCCCTGAGTCTGCTGACTCCTATATCTGCCCTGTGCTTCGTGGCCAGGTAAAAAGCAGCTGCTATGGCAGCCAAAGTTGGTCTGGTTATAAAACCAGACATTGACATTCTGCTCACTTTGTCCTCAATCATATCACTGGGATAAAGCAGTAAAGTTCAGGGAAGAAAATGTGTTCTAGAGGAATCAGTAGGAGTTTCATCACTAACTTAAATAGTGACAGAATTTCACCCTATTTTCTTGGCAGGGCTTGAGTCTATGTTAAGCCTGTATGAAAATGTAAAGTCTGGCTCATGTTAGTTATACCTGAGCCTGACTCTGGCTGAGGAAAACCTAGAACTGAGAGAGCAGCAGGAGTTTCTTTGTTTCCCTCCCCATGAACAGTCTTGAGTTCCCTAACAGGGATCACAGGATTTTGCTTGCTCGGTGTGTTATTCCTGTTCTTTGAATCCCTGGACACAATTTTTTCTTCTGTCTGTGTGTAATTTTACAAATCCGTTTGACAAAGTGCTTTGTTATTGAAGGATCTTAGAAGTTCTATCACAATTGAGTCAATTGGGAGTAGGACAGTTTTATGAAATTATACCTTAAGTTAGAAAAGTGTTGAATAGGGATTATATATTTAGCTTCCTTTATTCATGCATTAAGTAAATAAGAAAACAGAAATCAGAGCCGTGGTAGCACTTCAGTGACTTCTCTTTGTTTTCTTTATGACTCAAGAGTCACAGGTGAATCTGTTGGTTTTGCAAAAGAAAAGAAACTGGCAAGCGGAAGGTACAGCATCCTCTGTGTTCCCTTGGGTTACTGGCAGCACATCTGGTGATCCTAAATCTGGTCACTCTCACCTTCTCTTCTTGCTCTTACATCTCCTGGGTGGAATTATAAACTCTTGATGTGCTACAGCTCATCGTGTCCTTTCTCAGGGTTTGTTAATCACTTGCCCATTTACTGGCTGAGCTCCACTTATTGTCAGTGTCACTCATCAAACTCCCAGAGAGGAGAAACAGCAAGTGAAATTCAGCGAAATATGGAGAAAAGCATTACATGGAAGAAGATATCAAAGGTGCAAAGACAAATGTAGGCAGGTGGCACCACTACAGAAAAAATCTGTCTGTTTAGGCAGGAACATGTAAATCTTAAAATTCTCATGGGTAGACAGCACTGTTTTACACATCTTCACTCACATCTTCTGTGTAGGCAAATAAGGAATAATTTCATATAACAAGCTTCCACTAGCACTCCCTAGCACTTCCCTAGAAGTGCTAGCTTCTCTCCTCCCCTTCTTCTGACCCCCATGTTAGTTCTTGTCTCCCTACATCATAGGAGTCAAACTAAATTTCTTCCAACAAAAAAAAAAAAAAAAAAAAAAAAAAAAAAAAAAAAAAAAAAAAAATCTGAAAAACATATGGAGAGTTCTGCAATGAGAAATTTTTGTGTTAACTTGGTGTTTTCAGACCTCTGTTTCATATGGCCATAACCAATAGCCCATTCCATTTTGCATGGATTTTATTTATGTGCAATTCAGCCATTATTAGCCATGCCAGGCTACAGATTAAAAACAAACAGAAAGAACCAACAGCACAGAATGGGAGAGCCTGAGCTGGGAAAGAAAAATAATACTCCCAGAAGCAGAACAAAAGCAATTTTTTTGCATTAAGAGCTTGTCACAGGAATGGAAAATCCATCAAGGAAGAACACTGACATGAAAACAGCTTAACCATTCCAGAACCAGTTAGCCCTTGTCCTTAGGGAGGAACGCAGCTCATGGGATGTGAACTGGCAAGACCAGGCAGCCGGGACAAACTGGTCCAGGAGATTCCCAAAATCACCTTTCGCTAATCGCTCTGCTGCCCGGGGTGCTGTGACTGCGCCAGTCAAAGGCAATCTCTCTGGGGACCTTCTCTGATCCCCAGAGCCCAATCGCAGCCACAGAGAGCAGAGCCGAGAGCAGCGTGAGGAGCAGGTGAACACCGCGAGGAGAAGCCAAGCAGGGAGGACCCAGCAGCTCTGCATACCAACCAGGATATATTCAGCTGATGGGGAGAGACTGACTGAGTCAGGCCACCGGGAGTTTCACATAGAAGGATCGAACCTCCTATGCTCTGCTCTGAGAGACCCCGAAACACAGGTAACAGGGGCTTTTCTACCCCCAAGACCCCAGGGGTGGAGGCACGAACATGACCAATTGGGAGACCCCAAGGGTGTGGTCCAGGGGTGAGGGACAGGTTACACAGCAAACAGGAGAACAGGGGAGTGGGGTAACACCTGTGAAGGCCAATGCATGGCCAAATGACAGAGACCTTTCTAGAACTTGGGGCAGGGGTGAAAGGAGAATGACAGGGGAGAGAGAGGGATTCTCTCGCTCAACCAGGGGAGGGGACAGATAATTGACAGGGAGAGTATACAGGGTCCGAACAGGGGTACATGGAACAAACCAAAATACAATTAACCAATAAAAACCGCTGCATCAATCACCCAAAAGAAAACTGCTTGAGACAGAACTTTGAATAGTGTGTCCATGACAAAGCCATCCCCTTGTGAATCCACCTTCGGTGGGAAGGAAGCACCCAAGATTTATAAATACTCATGATTGAAAGGAACCACGAAAGTCATAGAGTCTGCAAAAAATCACCAAGTTTTATTAGTAAATTACAAACTTGGCATGGCTACAGTTATGTTAGTCCTTAAACTATCCTATCTACACCTGCATGAGGGCTTGAGAGAAAGGGGTAGGGGGAAAGGCAAGAGAGAGAAGAATAGGTGAGTTAAAGAGAGGGAGAGAGGAAAAGAAAGCAAGAAAGAAAAAGAGAGAGAGCAAAAGAGATCAGCAGTCATGGTTCCACCATCGATCCTGCTAACGGAGCTCTCATTTCTGGTTCCAGCGTCGACCCAGCCAATGGGGATCTCATTCCTGGTTCCAGTGTCGGTCTGGCCAATGGGGATCTCATTCCTGGTTCCAGTGTCGGTCCAGATGATGGGATTTCCATGGTCCTGGGAGCACTGCCCAGGCTTGAGGGGGTCCTTTGCATGGAGAGGTTTCCCTGCCCAGAAGACAGATTTCTTGCTTTCTATGCAAATTTGTTGTTATGCACAATCAATTATTTCAGACCTTTCTGGAAATGGG
>WEKY01035069.1:2846-41825 GCA_013390045.1 Picathartes gymnocephalus
AACCTCCTGTGTTTCAGTTTGTGCCGCTGGCTCTGGTCCTGTCACTGGACAGATCCTGGCTCCATCCCCTTTACACATTCCCCTCAGGTATTTCTAAACATTACCAGGTTCTACCCTGATTCATCTCCTCTCCAGGCTGAGCAGTCCCAGCTCTCAGCCTTTCCTCATAGGAGGGAGATACTCCAGTCTCTAAACCCACGCCCATGGAAATTATGACATCCTTGCCTATTCAAATTTCCATCTGTCCTACATGGAACTGGCTGATTGACAGATTTGCTTACAAGAATGAAGCTGTAATAAAGTAATTCTTTACAAACTAGTTGGGCCTGCTCCTTCTTACTCAAAAATATAATTGCAAGGCCTGATGATTAATTGTTATTTCTATTCATAAAAATGGGAATTACTAGGGTGTTTTTTCTCTTTTTATAATTTTACAAGTGGAACGTGGACAACCTTGTGTCTGAGAGAGATCAGAAGCATAAACTTGCCAAAGCTCTTATCCTGTCTAATACACTTTCTGTGTTCCAGCTAAGCAGATTGAATTTTTCTCTGTTGGCATCAGTTTATGTGAGGAAACACCACTGTGTCCAAAGAGCAACACCAGGTTTCAAAGATTTGCTCAACTACCCTTTCAACACTCTTAAATATCATATACTTGTATTTTATAGCAAAGACCATAGATGAAAAGCTTGAACTGTTATACTATTTATTCATTCAGTGCTACACAGTTAATGAGTTTCCTTTTTTTCTAGTCCCATCATGTGTCCCCCTGGGGAACTGACTGTTTAATTCCATGGCAGGTAATTATTTACTGCTTGCTGTACGTTTTTTGTGGGTTTGGTTCTGGTTTTCTTCTGTTTCATTACATTCTGTGATGTTGTGTCTCATTGAAAATCCTGATGATCCCCTGAGCTGAAAGTGATGGAGCCATTGAGAGGCTCAAGGCTAAAGCTGATAAATGGATGTACCACAAGAACAAGCTACTCTGAACTTTGGTTATGAGGAACACTTGAGAGAAAAGATATTGGTCTTAATTAAATGTTCATAAATATCATTAAATACAGACAACCTTTTCAGGAAAGTGAAAATAAGCATTTTTTTAATGTCTGCTCCCTCATTGAAACACATCTATATCTTTTCCTTTTTTATGTTTTAACATCCTTTTTCCTCCCTAGGGTGTTTTTTTTCCTAGAGCTGTGTTGAAATAGCCATACTGGTAAATTGAATAGATTCAAGGCATTTCTGTGATAGGAAGGATATTTAACATGGCAAGACTTTTCCTTGTTTTATAGTTCTAACAGGTTCCTGCTCACCAAAGCAGAGCGAGTTAAAATGAGGAGGCTGCATTGCCCCTGGGCAGTGTGTTTGACCTCTGAAAGCACTAGGAGGGTACAGCTGCCCCCAGTCTGCATTTCAGGACATCCCTTCCAAAAATCCAGAGGTGGGACACATCATCCAAAGCACTGCTGATCCACTTAAATTCCTGAGTGGTCTCTCACTTTAAAAAAATTAATGGCATTTTTGCTCCTAAGTGTTTAAGAAACATTTGAAAATGAAATGAAACCCCCCTTGTTTTGTTTTGGTTTTTTTTCTTATTTATAATTTGCACACTGGTACCTTGCATTTAACAGAGCAGATGCATTTTCCCTTTATTTTTAATTGCATGTGCAAGAGGAAAACCAGGTGTTTTGCTTCCTATTTCAGGTCACCTCTGGGAAGTATGGCTATTGGGCGGTTTTGCCAACTATTGAAATAAGTTAGATTTCTATATATGCAGTTTACTTATATGCATCAGGCATGACTACAGAAATAATTGCATATCACAGGCTCCCCAGGGGAGCAGTCCTGGCCCCAAACCTGTCAGAGTTCAAAAGGCATTTGGCCAATGCTCTCTGGTGCGTGGTGGGGTTCTTGGGGTGTCCTGTGCAGGCCCAGGAGTTGGGCTTTCATGATCCTCCTGGGCTCCTTCCCACTCTACTCTAGGATTCTTTATGTTCCAATAGTAAAATAGTCTTTAATTCATGCAGGGAAATAAGCTTTGCCAAAGGCATTTGTTTTCAAAATAACTTTTGTAAATCTTATCTATATGGGCACAGAGCCAAGACAGTAAAACACACCTTATCTGCCAGACCATGCAAACAGCACTGCCATCATTCTTACATTCCAACAGTTTTGCTTGCTCTATGAAATCTGCTAAAAAAATACAGTTATGGTGGAGAATGGATGGATAGATAGAGGGATGGATAGATGATAAGTCTACAGATGGACAGCTAGTGACTAATGGAGAATACTCATCCATAATGGAGCTTAGACAGCATTTTAATAAATCTGTAGTATGCAGAACCTGCCCCTTCCTGAAGGAAGAGAAGAAAACAATCCAGTGGCACATTGTCATGAGTCTGTTGAGGTGGAACTGAATGGAATGGTATAACCATCATGCATTGGGCAGACTGTGACAGGCTACAGACAGTTGATAAAATTAAATTTTAAATAAAGGAGCAACCCTGTTCTACTGTATCCTGCAATTAAAACCATTAGGCAAAGGAAAGACCATTTTGATTTCCACCTTTATGATTCTGGAATGTATCTCTTCATTGTGCTGATAAAATGTAATGTGTTATATATTTCACCATGACAAAATATAATTGATGTCATGAACAGTTTTAAATTATTGCTTGTATAATGTATGCTTTTAGCAGAAGTGTATTTATTATTGTAAAATTTCTGAAACTTGTTCTGAATTACCATGAAAAGCACCAGAGTGGAAGAAAAAGATTTATCAATGACAGGACCAGTTATTTGAAAGATTTTAACTTTCAAGTCAATTTCACAATACTTGCAGCTCCTATCTTCTTTTTCTTAGGGGGAAGGGAAATAAAAGGGATAAGGGAAGAGAAATACCCATTACATTTATGAAACTAGATAAAAGCAGCAAAAAGCAGAATGTTATATGTAATAGCAATAAAAATTTAGAAGCGTGTAATTTCATGAAAACAGCATCTGTAAAAAAGAGTAAGATGTAGAAAAGATTTTCATCACCAATACCAACATAAAAAAAAAATCAAGCCTCTTCCAAACGAATTAGACAATGTTATCTTTTACATTCATAGATGCGTCTGGCAACGACGCATTATGGCTCAGGCTTAAGCACTGGATCATTAACTGAGCAGAAATGTTACATGCATTTTTGTATACAAGATTAAATGCTATACATTCCTGCAGTGTTCCATATTATATCATTTTAGCCGCTCTTTTATCTCTCTGTCACTTTCGATGAGCTGTAAATTTGATAGCATGTTTCCAGATATTTTTCTTCCACTGACTAAACTATCAAAAGCCTGCGTGATGATTGTATCATTTCCTTGGCCCCTGAGGATTAGAATGTGCAATGTGCAATGCTCTAAAATGCATTTGGATGGAATGCCTACTCAACATATTCTGCACAGCTCTTTGGTATCCCCACACCTCCCAGACTGGTTGCTCTTGACTGTGACAAATAAAATGAGACAGAAATCCATCAATCCCACATGAAACAGTATTTCAGATCAGGCTGAACTGCAAAAGTACATATGCAGAAAGAGGTAAAAAACACGTAATGAAAAACCTTTTCCTAAAAGCTCCTAAGTGCTCTAACAAGTGAAGCAGGCATTTTAGAGATGATTTCCTGGATATTCAATCCAGAGTCATCACCAGAGTAGATCTCACAATCTAGTGATTTAATAGCATATAATATTACTACAGAATACCACTTTTCAGCTTAATAGAAGAAAATAATCATAGACTATGCAATGATCTAAAAAATCAAATGGCATATATTTACACAACACAGAATGGGAGGATGTTTTACCACCAAATTTAATGTTTTGCTGACTCCTGAGCAACTCAGAAATGCAAAGCAACACCAAACAGCTACACAAGAGCAAATGATTGCCTGTGAGACTGAGATTGTTCTACTGAGCAATCTGGTCTAGTGCAAGGCGCCCTTCTGCCCATGGCAGAAGGTTGGAACCAGATGATCTTTAAGGTCCCTTCCAACCCAAGCTATTCTATGATTTTATGATGGTTCTATTACCAACACTTTTTTTCACTTTGTCCCAAGATATCCTGTGGTGATGACACCAAACACCTCTAGGTTCACACTTCAGTGCCTCTGCAGTAAGCAATGGTAATGCCAAATGAAGAATAAAATTATTATCCCAAGTCTCAGAAAAGCTACTTCCTAGCCCAGCCAAAACAAATAGAGCCTTGAGAGTGCAAATCACCATTTTCAGGCACGATTACAGGAAACAAAGTACTTTTCTGCATAGATCACCTCTCTTCCCACTAGTGACTGATTACAGGACCGACCACAGCAATTCATTATCTGGAAAACAGATAACAGAAGGGTATTTAAAGTATTTTAAGCTGTCTTTTTAATCAAATTTAAAGCTGGGAATTAAAGAATCAGAATTATGCCACTAGGCAGATTCACAGACCACCAGAGAAGTCTCCAGAGAACACAGTTTGCCCTTTTTCTGGCAAAAAGCAAGACAGAAGAGAGTTTAGTGACCACTGGGAAGATTTAAAGGCTGAATTTATCCCACCATGTGCACTGCGGAATGATTAGAAATCTGTGAAACACTAGGGAGAGCAGCAGAAAATCGTATCTGTCCAGTACAGATTCAGCAAGTTAATAATTGGACAGGTACTATTTACAGGAAAAATGTTTACATTTTAATATTTTCATGTGTACCAAAATATAAAGCTGTTTAATCACATTTAGATTGGCTACAGGAACAAAGCTCATTGCTGCCTGCACATATGATTTATTTTATCCAAGCTTCAGTTTCCCCTTCAGTGACTAAAATGCAATGTAAATGTATGTCTGCGCACATTTAAGAAGGCTTCCTAACCTACTCCCTCTGCTTAAAAAAAATACCATTTGTTTCTTTTGAAACACTTTGAAAGAAATTTTTAATTTTGAAAGAGACCTGTTAGCATTATTGAATAACTGACTCTTTATTACAATCAGTAAACTTCATGCGTTAACATCAGACAAGCAACAAAATAGAAGTTACCAAAATTTAACCCACCTAATAGTGCTTTCCCACACCTTACTTTCACTGGATGACCTGATTCAGACCTTGTTGGTTTTTTTTTTTTTTTAAATGCTAAAAGGTGTTAAAAGGAATCCTACAGTCAAGATATATGGAATAAAATTAATCATAATATTGTATAACAGATTTATGAAATGTTAATGTAACTGGAATAGCTTTGCATCTGCAAATTTTCTCAAGACCACAAAATGAAGAAAAACAGCTGTTTAATACATATTTTTAAAATATCCCTGTAGACTACAAAATTCTGAAGATTTTGACTACTGAATTATGAAAAGATGTGTAAAAAATTAATCTCATTAAGAATTCTTTGCTGATGAGGAAATTTAGTTTTCATCCCCTTAGATTCAAGATGCAACATCAGGGAGAGAAAAAAATAGTGGAGTTTAAACGACATGTCGTCTGCCTCACATTAAGTATTTCAAAATATGAGCTAGCAGTGAAAGGCGAGGTACGTTTATCTTGTATCACTGCATTTCTCTGTACTTATGAAAAGATATGGAGAAATTATGAAGAAGAAAAAAAAGAAACAGTCAACTCTGAAAGTAGAGACACTGTTAGGAGAAACATAGGATTTCTGTTTGTTTAATTGTTTTAAAGGTTGATGAACAAGGACTAAAAGTAGATTTTCACAGATTCCAGAGGTAACACTGATTCGAAATACACAATCTAGTCTTGTTTTCTGTGACATAATTATGTTAATAGATAAACTTTCAGACACTTTATAACAGCCTGGTGACCAAAGCACAAGACCTCAGGGCTCAGGACAGCTGATGGAAGCAGGTCTCTGCCACGATGGGTCATGGTGCCCGTACCCTTCACGTACAAATTGTTCCAATCCTGAACAAATCCCGAGCTGGGTTCCTCAAAGATAGACATGGCCCTGCTGCCAAAGTTTTGCTGTGCTGGATCTGAGCAGACAGCATATATGTGTGAACACACCATACATGGCCAGCCTGTGTATTGATCCATCTTTTTCACACTGCCACGTGAAGAGTCTTGGGAATATTCCTCTCAACGTAATACATCATGTTTTGAAGAGCATGGCTGATTTTCCATTGCCTTGTGTTACCTATGATTAAATAAGTCTAAAATACTCCCGAATCAAGCGTTTTACAGATAGAAGTCTTAAAAGCTTATAAAGCTTGGGAAATGATAGAAAAATCAATCCAACTTATAGAGAACTCCTGGCTTGGGAATGTAAACTTTAAAGAACTCAGAGGTGAGGAGATATGTTTGTCCAAGGCAGGTCAGGCAATTGTGTGAACCACAAGCCTGTTTTTGTATTCCAAAGGGAACTTTAACCAAAGTAAAGTTTGGAGTGCCCCAATTTTCATCTAAAGAAGTGAGGACTCAAAAGTGAATTCTCCGTCTAGATTTATCCAAGTAAATAGGTTCATGGATTTTTCACTACATTCATAATTCATTGGGATTTTACCATTGTCAGCAGTTCATTTTAAATGCTCTTGCCATCTTTGAAGGACCAGCCAAACAAAATCCTCTTAGCTAAGAAGACAGCTGCTAAGTGAAACTCTCTCTTTTTTTTCCCCTGTATAAGCTGTAATTTCCTGTAACAACTTTCCCAATTTACTCCTAGAGCTTTGGGGTTGGGAAGTTTCCTAATTTTTAAAGCAAGATCTTAAGTATAGGACAGATTTTCCAAGATGTGACATACTGCTGCACTTTGCAAAAAAATTATATTTCTCACATGTACACATAGCAAGGCTGCACCTTTCACAAAGTGTGCAGATTCAACATTCAGCCCTAATGGTTACCAGCCTTTATTCCTAGATGGGAACACAGTACCTCCAGTTTCTGCTGCTATAAAATGTTGAGTAATCTCACTGTATATTTTCTGATTTACATATTCACAACAGTGCATGTAATCGCACTTTGATTAAAACCATGAGTGTAGCACAGAAGCTAGGCTGTTCTGATTTCTACCAGACAAAAATCTCTTTATAATTCACTGCAATAATACCAATATAATCCTGAATAGCAATGAACCGGGAAAAAGCAAGGAGATAAGTTTGCAAACACCAGAGCTTTATGACTTTATTTCTATGCGACAACCAAATTATTTCTTTCCCAAAAAAGAAAAAGACATAAAATGACAGGAACGAATGTTCCATATAGTGCAACTTCTTTTCTAAAGCAATAGTCACTCAAGGCATTTAAATGTACACTACGTGGAGCAATTATATATTATCTTCCCAAATCAAGACAGTGTTCAAAGGCCATCCTCACTAGAAATTACGCCTACCTATTACCTTTAACAGCCTCTCCAAAACCTAGCCAAGTTTTGGGTGCACTGACCCATAAAGCAAGACACATTAACTTCTGTATTGTGAGGAGATAAAATAAGAAATTAAACTAAATTCCATTCCTTCTGGTTGGCAAATGTTTAAAAGAGGTAAAGGGAAAAGTTGCTTTAGCCTTTATTTCACTGGAATTCAGTGACTCTGTTTGTGTAAAGCCAATAAGAAGGAATTTGAGCCTTTTATCCTTCATCCAACATATTTATTTCTAGTGCTACTAGCACTAGATGCACATGCAGATTTTAAGACATTTCATCATGTACACTCCCCACTAAAAATATTAGCATTCAAGGATAATGCATGGCTTTGAAAGAGCTTATTTGAGATTTACACAAAGGATTTTCAAAAGACTCCTAGTTAGAATTAAATTCAAGTATTGGGCCTGATTCACAGTTCCTGTGGGTTATTTAAACTAACACTGTTGTGCACTGCTGAAGCAGTGTATGTGGGCCTTTGTGTAAATGACAATCAGCCTCACATTTTGCCTAATGATGTGTTTATTACACATTGCCTTCTGACATTGTACATTTCTACACTGAACAAAGAGGCTTCCTGCTTTTTGCTTTTAATCCAGTGCGTGAAGCGGTATGTAAAGACATGAAAACTGTCTATGAAAAATTAAACAACTGCAGCTTTTTGTGACAAATAACATGTTACAGCTGAAAAGCAGGTACGTGGCATGACTTTTGCTTCACTGACATGCATTTCCAGGGCCATATGCTGCAGATGGTTGCAAAACATGCTGCTTTCTTTCAGGACACTACCTTGTTTTGACAGCAAACATGACTTGACAGATGCCTCAGCAGAGGAATTGCGTGATATCTGACCTTTCTGTGATATGTCATTTCTAGAAAGCCGTGGTGCAGATGCTCCATCACAGGGCACATAACAGAGATACACATCAGAGAATGGCGTGATTCAAAACCTTTTATCTGGTTTCTGACTTTTCCTGCATTATACTTGTTTTAGAGCATGGTCTCTGTACAATGAGGTGCCAAATCTCAGGATATAATGTTTAGGACTGCATTATCCTAAAGATTTGTATCTATTCTACTCTGGGGAATATTCTCTTAGGATTGTTTTTGGTTGCCTAATGATTTAATTCAGGCAAAGCTGAGGTTGGGTCTCAATTACTATGCTTCAGAAAGAGATGGATAACTTTAAGCACCTTCAAAGGTCACTTCATCCTGGAGCTGTTCAAGGCCCTGTCTGTCTGCTGTAAACAAATGCAGTGAAAAGCATTTCACATCTCTAAAGCCACAGTATAAGGGAAATAACAGTATCACAGTGCACTATGACCACACACCTTAACCCAGGCTTAAGTAATAGGGATAAGAATAATTAAACACACGCTTTAGACTACACCTCCACTAGTCACCCCCCAAAGCAGATTGTCTCTTCTCTGGGAGACATCTCTGTCTTTCCTAAAATCAAATTACACAGCTATGAAGAAGATCAGGGCTAAAAGAATAAACTCTCTCTTGTTGTTAGCCCAGTACACATTGGCCAAATTTCTGTTCACACCATGTATAAATTCAAGGCATGGAAAAAAAGCATAACTACAGGTTTTGTTTTACCATGGAAAATAGATAATTATGGGTAATTCGTGGCTCAATTAAGTTGCAGGATAATTAGTACTCAAAGTAAGAAACACTGTCTGGAGATTAGGGGGCAATCTGAAAGGAAGTTACACAATTTATTCTAGTGCACACAATTTACTGGTTATTTGCTATACATATGCTTTGATCAAACATTAAAATATTCAAGAAAGCGTGCCACACCTTTACTACATTTAGAAACAGAGATAAACAGTCCAAGAGATAACAGTGCTTCCCGAATTTTGAGATCCCAATCTATTTCCTCAATCTGCAAAAGTGTTAGATTAAGTGCATCACCCCAACTGTACAAGTGCTCCTGACAACAGTATAAAAAGAAGAATTTGCTGACTTAAAACAGGCCTTCTAAACTTTCAAGTTCACCCTACCTATCTCTAGACATGAGTGCATGTGCTTTGTACTGTGGTCCACCAGCTCAACTCCCATGAGGAAACACGATGGGACGTACAGGGAAACGGAACCATGGGTTGGTAGTCGGCACATACCTGGAACATTTACCAGAGTTTGCATTACAGGGAGACAGACATTTCAGCTCTGGAGCAGAAATATCAGAGAACAAAACACACACAGAGTTAGTCTACACAAAATACCTACATGAACACTGGAATGAGTCATAAAAAAAGGAGCATTAGTCAAGCCTGTCCTGAGGGTTTAAGCTATATTATTTAGAAATGGTTCTTATGTTAACAAAACAGAAAAGTGATTACTTCCAGCCTTTGAAAATATGAGATAAGGAGCTAAAAAAGAAAAAGGAAAAAAAATTATAAACTCCAATGGCTTGCTGAAAACAGTCTGCTGAAAACACATATTGAAATAAAAAGCAATATGCTTTTCTCTGACCACAATCTCATTTGCACAAATCAAATCCTGTGAACATGGCCTGTATTCACTCCTTTTGTATTCACTTCTTATACAGAAAAGTTGAAGGAAAGGCCCTCAAGCTTTTTTGCTAAAGAGGTGTTTGTGATAGAGCCTTTTAAACTGAAGGGTTTCATTGCTACTCAGAAGAAAAACATTTAAAATGCAAGCCTGTCATATTGGTGTTATTACTACTGTTTGTTTTTTAGCTACATAAAGGATGCCTAGAAATTTCTAGGCATTACATTACATTCATTACCTGAACTTAAATATTGTGGCGCATTGGCTGAAATGATGATATTGATACTTACATTTTCATGATTGCTGGTTGAATATGCTGGATAAATATGTGTTGTTAATAAGCCAATAAACTGCTTTGGTACTGAACTGATTAAAAGGATGTTAACTGAGCATTTTTAGCCTGTGGTGCTACTCACAGGTTACCAGGAAATTAAGCAGCATCTCATGAAACTCTTAGGATCGGAGACAAAACTTTTTATACCACTTCACTGCTAGAATATCCATGGTGTCACTTTGTTCCAGGCCAGGTGGTAATATCTCTGCTCATTTTGGCTGGGTACAGTTAATTTTCTTCATAGTAGCTGTGTTTTAGATTTGCACTGATAACACAGGCATGTTTTTGTTATCACTGAGTGGCGTTTGCACAGACCCAAGACCTTTTTTTTGCCTCTCACACCACCCCACAAGCAAGTATACTGGAGGTGCACAAGGAGTTGGGAGGGGACACAGCTGGAACAGTTGAGCCTAACTTAACACAGAGGTAGAATAGCTCAAGAGGAGGGATAGGGGCAGTTTCTCATCACTTGGCCTCAAGAATTGGACCATCATGGTTTTGCAGTCATGTTTAACTTACCACTATAAACAGACCTCCACTATTAAGAGAGAAAAAACTTTAAAAGCATTAAGACAAACTTTTAGATCAAGAATTTTTGCCCCTCGTTCTCGGAGGCAATCAAGAGCTAAATGTAATTTGCACCTCTCTGACAGGGAATTACGAATCTCTCCAAGTGCAGAAAATTGGGTTGCAAGGGGCTGCTCCCACACAGATGGAAAATCCCAAAGGATCTGGTGAAAGAACAGCCTGCAGACTGTGGAACCAATCCCAGAAGGAAACTTGTTATATTTAATTAGCCTCATGGTTGTATTGAGAGAATAAACAATATTTTAATAAATTGCCATTGTACTCATGCTGTTTTAAAATGACAGTGTGCAGCACCCTAAGTTCTATCTGAGAAGAGACCCTCAATATAGCAGACTCATTAACAACACTGTTGTAGAAGTACAGTGGCTTTTAATTATAAAACCACATGCAACCTTCTGACAGTTTGCTATACACCTGATAAACCAAGGACTTACATTTTTATTTTTTAGCCCAAATTTCAAGGCAGTTTTTACTGGCACACATGGTAAGGAAATGTATTCAGAAACTGTTAATGTGTCTCCATTAAAATGACAACATACATCACCTGTGATGTCTTGGTCCCTAGGGTACCCACTTAGCTCTTTTCAATTCCCTCTACATACGAAAATTAAAAGTTGATAAAAGCAGGTTTTCAGGTTTCCACATAGATGAAAGAAACCTAAGCAGGGAACACTGGGGTTAATAAAAAAAGACGTTCGTTCTTCAACTCTGGAACTCACCAAAATAAATCGTTATTGCCTCAGTGTAGCAAATGGCACTGTTATGGAGTATTTATGCAGCTTCCTGCAACACACAGAATTTCTTGAAGAAATTAACTTCACAAACTGATCTATGTTGCTCATACGTTATTGCAGGATCTCAGAGGAAGCAATGTTTCACCAATCTGTATGATATTAATAAATTGTTGTTTTCTATCCCTTCTTATTGCTTTCTATTTTTTTCCTATACAAAACAAGAAGAAATAGAACTGCCTGAAACAGCCTAAAATCATTGTCCAGGAGGTCCAAGAGACAGTTGTGTGTCAGCTGTGTGACGGAGCAGCCTGTACATCATGGGCCAGAAGTGTGCTGTCGACAGTGCCAGCACCTCCGCCACAGCGCTTGTGTGAACAATGCTGCAGAGCTCCCTTCTGTGGCTTACCCAAGGAAACAAAAGGTGGTGTTTGGGACAGAACATCTGTGATCAGCTGCAGCAAACACTGCCCCCCAAGCCAGCTGTGCCACCCAGACACTCCTGTATAGCAGTGCTGGATTTTGACAGCAAAATCTTCTGGGTGGTTGTGTGTGTGGGTGATGAGCAGAGGCATCTGTGCTCCTGTTTGCCAATAAGAGTTTTGTTCTCACCCCTGACACCCCACAGTAAGGTGTGCACTGCCAATCTGAATTCAGCTGGGGTGGCTTGGACTCAGACTGCAGCTGCTTTGGCCTGTGCTAAATACAGAAGAGAAAGAAAGGCACCCTTGGGTAAGGTACGCTGTGCCTATTTATATTTCCTTGTAAAAAGTCTGAGTTGAACTAGAAGATTTCTACTCACTCCTCTCAAATCATTAGCAATTATTATCTACCATGACTTTGGCACTATGAACTGAACCAAAGACCTGAGGGAGAATGTAGGGAAAAAACTGTGTTT
The DNA here is from genome assembly GCA_013390045.1 of Picathartes gymnocephalus. Classification (NCBI taxonomy): domain Eukaryota; kingdom Metazoa; phylum Chordata; class Aves; order Passeriformes; family Picathartidae; genus Picathartes; species Picathartes gymnocephalus. Next base: position 15,307 of record WEKY01035069.1, read on the forward strand.
TGGCATATATATATTTTGCGTCCAACAACTTAGTTTAATGTTGAGAAAGGCAGTTGTCTCCAGGCTTCCACAGATTCCATCCACCATCTGAGTGTGCTGAGGTCAGGGCATAGGACAGACCATTAAAGAAAAAAATCAGGGACAGATAAACAAACAGAGAATTGGTGTCATTCAAAGAACAATTTCTTTTTCTCTGGGAGAGCCTGTCAGCAAAAAACTCACACAGCACTTTCCTGTCCATCTATGAGACAGGTAACAGCAGTAATCTGATATCTCTGACAGAGTAACTGCTGAAAACATCTTAAATGCCCTGATGACAGTTCAGGCTGGCTTTCAGGTTTCTCCTAAGATAGACATAAATGCTTTTTGTTGTCTTCCTCAGCTAATTTTTCCCATGAAATCATCGCTCCTGCAGCCCTGTGATATTTAACAGCTTGCAAATTAGCTGAATGACGGACGATTTGTACGTGGTCTTGCATACGTGCTTTTCCAGCACTGCTGCAAAGACAATGGCTTATCTCACACCTCATCAGGGAAATCAGGAAGGGGCTCCCGCTTGGCCCGGGAGGAAAACTGAGTCCCTCATGTGGAAAGTAAAGTTATATAATTCCTACTTACACTTACCTGTTGTACTTACCTGATGTGTGTGTCCCCTTTGTACCCTCCCCAACACCTTTATACACTCACACACCCATGATTGTTAAACCAACCCCAATAAGGACGCATATTAGAATTGTTATGTCACCCCGGTTTGTTAAAGAGGTTGTAGTTGTAATTGTTGTATTTGTTAAAGTGCTTGATGTTAACTACAGTTATTTCAATTGAATTGAATGGCTCAAGATGGCGCTGGCCAGGGGTGCCCTGGAACCTTCCAACAAAGACTTTTATTAAACACAAGCCACGCCCCTTGGCCCCCGAACCAATAGGAGACCAGAATTCAAAATTGACCAATCCGTAGGCGGATTGAAAAGCGCACCAATCGGACTGAGCCTAGCCTCTATAAAAAGAGGCGCCTGAGCCCTGCTCAGGGTCTTCCGGACCAGCCCTCGAGAGAAGAAGGAAGATCCTGCCCTGGAGGAAGCCTTTGCCAGGACAGCGCTTCTCCTCCTTCGGATGCCTGGGACAGCTGGCTGCTCTCGTGTGCTGCGCCATTCCCCTCTATGAGCCACCCCCTTGTCAGTTCAAGTAAAGCTGAAGTGCACTAAGAGCTGAAGTCCTGCAATTACTTCTGACACCTCACACCTCACCAAGCCAAGTTTGGATCTCTGGTACCAGGCACTGGGGCAGCAGGGGCTGGTGAGCCCAGAGCTTGCTGTGACCGGCCAGGGACCACTGCCTCCCAACAGCAAGCTTCCCAGGAGAATCACACTGAGCTTCTCCTGGATCTAGTTTTCAAGTTTCCAAAAAAGCACATATTATTAAACACCTTTATCTTAAAAAAAAAAACAAACCCAAAAAACTTGAAAAAGCGTGGCACTCGGCCTTCAGTGTCTCATGACTGCAGATACACTGAATGGAATGATAAAATCTTTTTAACAGAGACTAGTTTCTTTTTGTTGTCAGCCTTAAGTGTCTTCACTTTGAGAAAACAGTAAGGCCCAAGCCTTCAATAACAATTACTGGATTACTCTGCTGGTGTCATTAAAAAAAAAAAAAAAAAAGGCATATTTTTTGGCTACATGTTCTACAATATGCAAACCCCAGTAATTCCTATAAACAAATAAAATACAGTGCTTTTTGCCATGAAAAGGTATTCAATTTTAGGATCATTTCTATCCTAATGACTTTTGATGGGTTATTTTTGTTTTCATCGTGCCATTAATAAAAAGCGATAACTCTTTAGCTCTAATTAGACCACTATCATAGAGCCCATTAATAATTCAATATCCCCTTTATCCATTCCCTTCCCCTTCAGAGCTCTTCAATCAGGGCTTATGCAGCAGGTTGCATTTGCTCTGAAAATCCATTAGCCTTCTGCCTCACTTGTGGGCTTTCCAAGGGACATAAATGGATAGATACATAATTTTATTTATTTATTTGTGTGCTTCTGCTTTTAGGCTAGATGTAAAACAATGGTGGCGGTGGTGGGGAGTGGGAAAAAGGGGCACATAATAATCTCTGGTGTCACAGCCTTACAGCTTAATTTGTCATCTTGTTTTTCCACATGCAAGATTCTGACAGCATTGATCACCTGAATCTGTTAAACAATTTTTTCATGAGGCTGACACACTGCCCCAGTGCTTGCATCTATCAACATCTGCCTGATTTATTGGCTTAATAACTGAAAATCATTTGGTAGCCCAGCTCTATTTTGCCTGAACACTGACCTGTGACCTTAATTTGCTGCTTTTTGAGTTTCTTTGTTCTCCCATAACAGGTAGCTCACTAATCAGCAGAAACAGCTTTATAAACTTAGATAAATATTTAACTGAGATCTAGGAATATGAATGTTTGAATTATTCTTCTTGGAAAAGTATAAATAACCCAAACTAAACAGAACTACTGAAATCAAAGGCATGCTTGCAGAAAGGATGGGATTTGGCACACTTTTAATTTTTCATGTCTTTCTCTGTTCCTATTTCAAAATATTGACAAACAGATGTTATGAATTTCTGAAATAAAAGAAACACTTCTCTCACTGCTAAGTCTTTATAATAAAATTCAAAAAACAAACACAGTGATTTTTTTTTTCCCTTGAGGTACCAGAGATAGGACTAATTGCAATAAGGTGGTGACAATTAGAATTGGTAATCTCACATTATGGCAAAAATTTGGTAGTTTAGCACAACAGACACCTAATTTAGAGCATATCCCTAAATTTTATGGTTTAATGAAAACCATTAAAAATATTTTATTGTAGGAACAGGTCTTCACCCGCTGATAACCATGTACACAAGCGCAAAAACTTTTTAAAGGAAATACATTATTTTAGCATTTGCTTTGAAACTTTATATGAGCATAAAACACATCTGCCTATTTTTTTGCCAAACAACACACTGGCATTCAGGATCCCTTAGACATCCCTATGAAACACCTGTATCTAATGTTGAGTTGTGAATTTCCAGTCAGAAGTTTTACTCACTTTGTGGAAAGAGTTTTCTTCAATCGTTGGGAAAATCATGATTAGTGTTTAGTAGTCCTTGAAAAAGCATTCTATTGAGAATGGCCTGAGAGGTGATTTATGGGGTGGGGATTTATGGGTACAATAAACACGCTGGACCTGCTTGCTTTCAGACCTGTTCCTTGCCATCTCCCATTTCCCTGCCCCCTAAGCCACACCCAGAGTGGGGCACAGCACAAAACAGCCTGGGTTATAAAGCAGGGCTCAACACTGCTCATTAGCAATAGGAAAGAGCAGTTTTTTCCTCATGCCGCTTTCGCAGAGTAGCAGAACCCTTCTTGTTGTGACAGAACACCTAAGAGAACTTGCAGAAGTCCATGGGAGTTGGGTGTTTCCAGCAAGGTTGTTTTGTTGGGAGGAAAGACAGGAAAGTAGTTTTAGAGAGGAGAACCATGTTCACAATATCAGTGCAAGAATTAAGGAATAAGTTACCTATGGGACCAGGAAGACTATGTGGCAGATTTAGCCCTCCAATATGTAGGTAATCTTTGAAATAACTGGAAAACTAAGAGAAAAAGTCATCTTTAGTTTCAAGACAAGACCAAATTCTTGTAAATCACTCAGGAAGAAAGTATTAGGTTCTTACACATGTTTTAATTTCAAAAAAATTTCTCCTCTAACAACTTCAGAGATCTTAATTCATGCAAAATAGCAATTGGCCCAATTATACCTGTAATCTGGGATTTACCTGACTTCTATCTTAAGACAAAACGTACCTACATACCCTTCAAAGGTTTGATGAGCTTGACAACAATAGCAACTATTTTTAAATATATTGAACATCCTTTCAGCACTGTATTCAGTGCTTCAATTTTTATTTAATTTTGATTATAAAATTATGAGAAAGAAATAACACAGCCTAGCATGTGGAGTTAATCAAAGCAAACAGTGATCTTCTTGGATGTGGGTTACTAGCCGACTTGAACACACTTTCCTCCTCATGGGATGCTGGCTGGCCCACAGGTCAGTGCTCAAGTCTAGGCAGTCATTTGTTATGGTACTTAAAGGGGAAAAGAAACACACTTCTAAGAGTAACATCTTCAAAATTCTTCCTATATTTAATTTCTGTAATATACAAATATCAGGTTCGTGGTCTGTTGTCAGTCAAATTAAGAGCATGTTATATAATGCCTGTCATCTAGACTGCAAAAATAAGGGAAAACATCTTGATTTTCTTCTCTTAGTTTATGTCAATTGTGTGCATAATATTTGAAGGTTAATAGCGTGACAATGATGGACCAAACCATGCAAAGAATATCTTTCCAACAATAGACAATTTCCTTGTGAAATGGATTGGAAAGAATGTGATAGTGTACAGAAGACTATATTAAAATTATGGCCCTGCAATCTGATGAAGAGTGGAAATGTTACTTGCTCAAAGGCACCATTTAAATTAGAAATATCTATCTATATATTGTCTTGAAAACTGGTGTAGACCTCTGCACACAGGTTCACATGGATATTATTCTGTTTGAGCTATAGCTCACTTGTAGCTTAGACAAGAACCCATAAGAAGAAGAATCTGAATTCTTGCACTGGGAATGCTGCAGTAGTTCAAGCGCAGCTTGTAAACAACAACAACAGCAGCAACAGAAAAGCCTGTGTCAAATAAATTTCCCTGTAAGATGGTCTTTCTTGAAAAAAAATGCTATTAGCAAATGAAACTTCTAATAGTTAAATGACAAAATATTGCTGCAAGATAATCTTAATTGAGATCTCAACCTCTGCACAGTTTTTCTGTACTTAATGGAATCGGAAATATTTTAAGATCAATTAGCAATTATAAGAAGTATTTTGCTCCCCTAAGGCTAACATTTTCTGCAAAAAAGCCCAGGTATTTTTGAGAAGTTCCAAGGAGCCTTAGTGTGGCAATGTTGTGAGAAACCCTGTGCATTTTTCTATTCCAGCGCATCTCCACTTTCACTAGAGCTCTCCACATATGTAACTGAGAAATGACAGAAGCTTTGTCCTCCTCCTGAATCTGTAATTGCATCTTTCTAAATATATCTAAATGAAATTATGCTCTCCAAATGCAGAGGCTTTCTCAGGGTAACATTTTATCTGATTTCTACAATAAAACTCCATTCTACCTGTTGGCTGATAAACTCTTACATTAAATCTCTAAAGTCTCTGCTCCTCATATTATGGAAATTCAGGTGAAGGTTCAAACCTGAATGTATAAATCAAACAGGATCTAAAAATCTTTGACTATCAACCAAATGCCAAGACAAATTATTATTGTTATTTACTAGAAAGTGCATTAGCTGTTGGCTTTGGGAGAAAAGAAACCCACATTACTCAAAACATTCTACTGCAGAAGTACACGTTTTTAAGCAGGGATATTTGAGGGCAGCTGAAAAGAGAAGCATTGCTGCTGCTGAGCAGGGAAGCAGGAGTAAATTCCAAACAGCCATGCAGGGTTCTACAATTCTAGTTCAACATTGCCTAGGACATTCATATTGCCAATCATCTGGAAGTGGCCAAAAGGCCAGTTCAGTGCTAATGCTGATGAAGAAATCAATTGAGGAAACATTCAGATGAATTTTAGACTTTAAACTGAAATGCAATCAAAAAGCTACCTCCACCTTCAAAGCTGTAACACAAACGTAGGAACTTCATCTGGTGTTTCACAAAAGAAAACATCCCATAAGGTTGTAAAAAGAGCATTAACAGATAGGTAGAAGGAGCTTGCTTTTTTTTTCCTTTTTCCTGGGACATCAGGTGAAATTGAGGCAGACTGTGACATTAAAAGTTCAAAGGAATCCAAACACAGTGCCCAGAGCTCACAGTCCCATCAGTTCCATTCCCCTGAGGGTACCTACCATGGAGAGATGACAGAAGTGCTTTTGTCATCAGGTGCTGAAGGAAACCAGAGTGAAACCTCATCTTATGCTGTAAATGGGTTCTTCAAGGGGTGCCTACACTTACAGGCTTTGCCAAACATACAGATTATTAGAAGTGCTTACAAAGAGAAGGATGGCTGTGCTTTGCAAGGTTAACAGAGACAAACATATTCCAAGTGCTACAGGGAAAAGGAGGTGGGCAGAGAAGGGAGCAGTGTGGAGAGGATCAGCCAGAGAGCAGTTTAGAATAAATATATAAAGCATAAGGAGAAACATGAACTGTATGTGCAGGAAGAAATCCTGATCAATAATTTAGGAAGGAGGGAACTGTGATCAGAGCAATGTGGTTGATAAAGACATCAACATTTTGGATGTGCAGAAAGGGAGAACGTTTGAAGAAGTGCAGATGAAATTAAAATGTACTGTAAAAAATGCTGAGATTTCAGCAGCAAAGATATAAAAGAATAAGAGAGAGGAAAAATGACAGGAGAATGTGATAAAATAAGCAGAACAACTTAGGTTGAGGTTTGAGCTGAAGCTACAAGTGAGCAGTAGTTATGAGACTACTTAGCCTTAGTTTGTTACTGATTTTGCAGCCAGAAAGGACCAATTTTTACTTAAACAAAAACTGTGTAGTTTTCAGTATAAAAAGGAGACATGAAGTATCCACAACTAGTTTTCAGAGACCAGGAAGAAGAGAATGGATCTTTTGTGTATTGACACCTGAGGGCTGGATCACTTACAGATTACAGTGATCCTAGGGCTCTGTGTATCATATTTTGTTTCCTATGCTTCCCTCCAAGTAAAACCTAACTTTTACGGTGGCTTAGCCCACATTTGATGGTAATAGCATAAAGACTTTCTAAAACACTCCATTAAGTAAGCCCAAAGGCCAATGCATAAAAGAGTTGATGTTCCCAAACCTTTGAATGTGCTTGGGTCGTTTACAAATGATGTGCAAAACACAGCACAAACGATATAAAATCAGTGAGTGCTGTGCCCTCGGCACAGACCCTTCTCCCTCCCCAAGCACCTCCAGGAATAAATTGAGAAGCAATAAAAGCAAAGCCATTTCTGAGCTTCTATAGACTGAGGCAGACATTCTTATCTTTTTTTTTTTTCCCTTTAGCAATTTTTTTTTAGTGTATGAAATACAATAGATTTAATAAATTCCTTATTTCCCCCCACCCCCAACTATGGAATCTTACATAACTTAACAATTTCTATAACCACATTTTATTGCACAGGCGTTGTCTTACTGAGAGACTTCTTTTCCTGCTCTAGCATATTGGATTATGTAATTCCCTCTACAGTCTGCCTAGGAAAATTCCTTCTTCCTAAAAGTTACTGGCCATATATATCTGGGGAATGGAAAAGCAGACACAAAGACATGTTGCAGAGACAATGAAAATGTAGGATTTTTTGAGGGTTTCAGAAGAGACTACACAGGTTTTTTACAACATAAAAAGTGCTAAAAGTTACAGGACTGAAAGTAAAGCTGAAGGAAAGGATTTTCTCTAAAAGGAAAGAGCAAGCAGGGAGAGAATTTTTTGCTAAGTCTTCGATTTTAATTTATTCTGTTTCACCCAGGTGAAATTTCTGTGTTTGAAAAATTTACAGGTTTATTTTCTTTTTAAGTAGAATCTTGAAACAAGTGTTAAAAAAAGCACCTTGGGTGTTTTTGGAATGCTTCTATTAGGAAAAAATGTACAGGTGGGTTCACCTGACAGCATTGTCAGAGCACCCCAGCCTTTGCCAGCAAGAGCAAGTGATGCAATCCAAGGGAGCAGATTTGCAGGGCAGGGCTGGCAGCTGGGCACGGTGAAATTGGCTCCAACCTGGTCACACAAACCGAGTGTCCCCAGTCACTGGAGCAATCCGGGGTGCTCCAGGACTGCATCATCCCATTCATTTCCATCCAAAGGAATGCCGGTTTACCTGCCCTAGAGACAACTGCACAATGCAAACCAGAACCTGGCGAGTCAGGTACCAGAAAAAGAAAAGCAACACCAACAAGAAAAAGAAAGTTCAAACTGCAAACATACGAATTCCAAGTGCTTTAGATCTGTAATTACCAAGAAAAAGAAAATGAAATTCCAACAAAAGACCACCAAATAACATCTGGTTTTCAATGCATTTGATCATTGCACAACTTGGAAATAAGGTAGCAGCATTACCATCACCTATAACTTTCAGAGGTAGAAAGTCAAAAAACATCAAGAGAAAGAATAATGTCAAATCTTTATAAGTAACATTAGCTTGTCAATTAGTGCTGATTATTGTACTGTTCACATGTGATGGGAAACAAGGCAAGCATCCAGAATGGGCGTTGATCAGCACTGATGCAAACTCCATACTACCTCATTGCTTAAATAATTCATTTTCAGCTTTCAAAATGAGGTGAAGTGACAACCTAGACCCATTTCTTGCCATGCTCTATTTAGTTCATCACAAAGTTTCATCAGTTAGAGCAGCCCACAAGGCTGTGATGGAAAAAGCACTTTAAAAAAAAGACTTTCAGTATTCCCACAGAAGTCTTATAGTGAATGCAAACAGATTATAGACTAAATCAAAACCTTTGGAGAGTCAGATTTGTTTTATTTACTATGTAATGTTTGTAAAGACACAAGCTAATTCATGCGATCCAGCAGCTGAGGTTACTAATAAGATGCCAGATAAAGTTGGATTGATAAGCATGGTAAAAGCCGACCTCTGAATATTCTTTTTCTCATGTAAATAAGCAAACTTGCAAGCACATCAACTTCCCCCTGATCAGAGGAAACAGATCAGAGAGCCAGAGATGGTTATACCTTACAGCATCTGGCAAACCACACCTCACAGACCACAACTAGCAGCAGTCCTAATACAATTTAAATAAAGTCAGTTTGTAAGAGGGGCTAACATTACATCAGGTTTTAGAGATGTGTTACAAGACAGATATATTCGTGACTACATTGTATTGCCTTATAGAAAAATCTAAACCTCCCCCCCGCCCCCCAAAACATAATGCACATGCCTCTCTGATTATTGGATGCTCTTCTTTGTGAATAATGCATTTTCCCCGAGTAATTCAAGTTTCTGCCATCAATGGGATTTTGTGGTTTTTTGTTATTTTGGGGGGAGGGGGACATTGTTTTACTTTGTTGTGCGTTTGGTTTTTTTTTCCAATGTATTTAATTTATTTAAACAAACCATACTTCTGACAAGAAACATTCAGCTTTCCTAATTTGAATTAATAGCTACCTTACGTTTATTTTTAAGAAATGTTTACCTTGGAAAATGTATGCATCTGTTTCCAGTAATCTGTAATTGGCAATATATATGTAATGAGAGAGATTTTTCCTCTTCAGCACATGGGCAAAAACACTCAAGAATATGGTTTTGTTCAGGGAAAATCTGTCTCCTCAATGAAGGTCCATATAGGTTTATTTATAGTCTGAAAATATACTTTTAACAAGAGTATACTGAAAATCACTTCATTAGAAAGGGGAATCAAAATCCAACCTGTAATTGCTAAATTCAACCACTGCCTTTAATTTTGAGAGTCCAATAACAGGCCCCAAATGACGTGGCTGTTCAAAAGACCCAGAGAACCTCACATTCACCACCAGCCTAGAAAAAAACTAATACAAACACTCTACAACTGTGGAATACAGCAAAATAATGCTGAATCGCACCTTCACAACAACCCATGAAATGGGAACGGGGAACGGTAAGGAAGCAGAAATTTGGTGGGTTTTTTGGGTATTTTTGTAGTTTTAACTAATGATGGCTACAAGTCTAGTGCCTTGTGCCATAAAAAGATTTATAAAACTTGTAGAGTGATCATTCCAAGAAAAGCTTTGTAAAATTTCTTGGATTAGATAAATCTGTCTGGCAGCCTTGCCCATAAAGTGCATAATGAATAATGATGTCAGTCATCCATCAGACCAATAACCATTGGCACAACGTACTTCACACACCCATTACAGGCACAGAAACACAAATAAATCTCAGTGGATTTACAAAGGCACAAAGCTGAACTTCGAAATTGTCTCCCTTTTCCTCCTCTGCACATACAACATCCCTGACATTTTTAACGTATTTACTTAATAAATTACATAGGCTGAAGTTCTGCCTTGTGTATCTTCAACAAATGCCATGGAAGCACAGGATCCCAGTGCTAGAAAGCAGAAAGTGAGGCATCCTGTCCAGCTGCCAGCCAGCAAAGGGCTTCCTGCAGCACCACCAAATTTCAGATGTAAGCCTGCCAGCACCACCCACACTGCCCTTCAGAGAGAGCTCGGCAAGCCACCAAACCTAATTATCCAAAGGTACTCCTTAAGATTCAGGCAGGAGTTATAACTGCTTAATCTCATGTCATTATTACCACTAACCAGTCCCTCTAACATGCAATTTCCTCTCCTTTCTCATGTTTGCACTCTTCAGGCAGGTGTTTGCTGTTATCAAACCTTGTCACATCCCAGCCAAAATGTGTCTGTCTAAAGGCTCTTTGAACCTTTGTCTTTCAAAGGAATCCCATTAGCTCTGCCACCAGTCACACTGCTGTGATCTTGCAGTTTGTCAATAACTTTTTGATAACAAGTTTTAGTGCTAAGACATTTGAACTTGGATGCTGCCCACAAGCTCTTGGAAAAACAGAAAGAAAGGAAAAAGGTAGCAGGAGCATCAGGATGCAGCAGGATAGCTTCCTACAGCCCAAGCAGCCAGCTCTGTCCATTAGAGGGGAAGACAGTGGATTAATGAGAACAAAGACACTTCAGGGATTAAAAAGTCTTTGCATGAGGGTGAACCAATATTTGAGAGCCACTTTGAAGTTTTTTTTCCAGAAAGGAGACCTGGCCTAAAGTTTCCAGTCAAATGGCAGCACAAAGCAACACATGTTACTATAACATTGCACATTCTTGTACTTTTACCTTCACTAAAAGCATTGCTGGAACATTCCTACTTTATTTTTTTTTTCCTTAAATATTTTAAAAAGGCCAACTTAGAAACCCAGCTAAATAATAGAGCAATATAATATTACCTGAAATTCCTCAAGTTTACTAGTCTATACCAGTCTGATACAAAACACCTTTTTTTTTCTTTGTTAGTTACTACCTTTTTTCTTTTTTTTCTTCTTTTTTCTTTTTGTAATAATGATTTCAATTTTGCAACAGAAACATTTTTTTCACTTCAACTTATTTCTTCCACAGGGGTAAAAAATCTTTAAGAAAAATAATACAGACCAGGACTCCAGAGGCTGTATATGTTTTCTAAATACATTTGTTCCCTACCCATCAGAGTCATGCAGGGCAGATTATTTCAGCTGGGCTTCATCTTAGTCCAGTAACTCCACAAATGTCTACTTTGCAACTGCTCACGTGGATTTCTTTGCCCTGCTGCCTCTAAGGAGCAGCAGTCTGGGCAATACTTGGTGCGCTCTGACACCAAGAGCCCTCATTGCCTTGTGCTCTGGAATGCTCTTCCTGTACTCCCCGGGAGCTCTTCCTCGAGGCTCCCAGGACAGAGGAGAAATCCCTTTCCCTACACCTGGTTCACCTGACGTGGCACAGGAACCTGTTTTCCTTCTGGCTCTGCAGCCAGCCACTCTTAATGAAGTGCAGCCACCATATCCTGCACACAAAGAAAACAGATGCCATCTGCTACACACACTGTAAATCTTCCTTGGATTGCTTGCACCACTTAGGATAATTAATTAAAAACCAGTCAGGATAATTATTTTTAAATCAGTGATTTCTAAATATTTGTTTTAAAATCACATGAACAAATTCCTACCTTAAGCAGCCATAAAATTTTGGAATCTGTGAATACATTCAAATGTTTTTATTTCAACAAGCTAACTTCTTGGGTTTCCTGAATTATGTAAGAGGTTTCATCTGAAGAAATTATTTATTACTTAATAGCAACCTCTTTTCTCCCCATAAATGGAAACTGGTAATTTTTAATTCATCAGAATACTTTATTTAAAAGAAGATACAACCTAAACAACCTGCCAGAGAGGTAGCTCTGCTCTTTGCACACAGTAAAATAGAAAGCACATGCATTATCCTTGAAAATTTTCTGCAAGTCCTTTCACAGTTCCTTGTTCTCCCCCAAACATGAGGAATTACAATGCACTGAGAAGTCCACTTGGTCAATTTATACAGATACACTCATGTTTCCTTTGTAAGGGGTGATCCATGAGCTGCAGAAGTCACCCAGCACAAAGCACAGTACACTTCCTAGAAATACTTCCCAGCACAGCACTGAAAATAAAGCTCTGAACTTCATTCTCTCGGATACCTGAGGATGATAAAATCAAAAAAGGAATGTGTGAGGCAGTGGTGAACCCTAGGTTTCTAATTCCAAATGGAATGGTCATTCCTAGATACAATCCCCACTTCCACATACCACCTCTTCTATAGAAGTCATCCATTAACTCACATTCTCATGTCCAAGACAACATCTCATGTTTAAAGCTGTGTCCATTTTTTCTAGCAGAGTTACAGGTGAATCCATAGCTAAGTCAGAGAAAAACCCATTACTTGTTGGCTTTCTGACAGTATTTTAGTAAACACATTGTAATAAAAGTATCCACATTAAAACACTACATTATTTTTTTATCTTTAGTATAACCATTGAGATGTTACACAGAATAATTTCTTTTCAAGACAGTTAGTGTGGCCAGGATACAAAACGGTTTTACATTCATGTTTTATTTTTCATATACATTTTTTTGAAACACAAAATCTACTTGTTATATCCTGGTACCATGGCCTTTACCTAAGTGCATGTGGATGTATAACCTTGCGTAATGCATACTCCTACTGAGTGGTCACACACAAACTTCTCAAAAAATTAAACATTTTCAGTACTATTTACTGAACAATCATGTAGATATTAGAAATAAGAATTTTTCAAAGTTGCAATTATAGTATTTCTCCTCTGTTTCGGAAATTATCTGGAAGACTTTTGTTTTAGATGAGAGAAGTGTTTGTTTTGAACTCACAACATATCTTTCTTAAATGTAGTATCTGAATTAAAGGTCTCCAATTTTCTTTGGTGGAATTGGCTCAAGATGTTGCCTTAAAAGAACACATTGCACATGGCACTAAATTAGGAAAATCACTTGAATGAGGCCTGTGGTCTCATTTCAGGTTTGCTAGCTTGCTCTGTTACATCTCATTGGAAATACTGCTACAATAAACATTCTTTAGGGGAGATGTTCAATGTTTTATTCTGCACAGCATTGGAATGGACTAAATACACAATTAAATTAATAAGATAACCGCATTTTGCATTTTTGAAACATCTTTAATTGTTATACCAAAAACAACTGCTATAAAATAAACTGCTATAAAGAATTTAAAGTGAAATTTGGCCTTCCTTATCAAATATTAGAAGTTTGTTCTTAGGATTTACTCATTAAAAAGTTATGCATCATTTACAGTTTCTTGCTTTTTTATGACTCACGAGGCAGACCAGCACCATGCTCATACCGTGAGCTTTTGCTGTCCATTAAAAAAACCCTTTCCCCCCATGAGTAAGTGGTTTCACGCTGTGCCCCAAAGGTTGTTACAAACTCAAAAAAAGTATGGTTTGCTGGAGAAAAATATGAAAAGTAAAGAAAGGAACCTAGACCTACCCAAAAGGGAAAGGACACAGCTGCAACTTGTGGCCTTGCCAGCTAAACTATTTCATACAAGTGCCAACTCAATTCAATAATAACCACATGTGTCATGAGAGATTGCTTAAATCCATTTTCATGTTGACACCAAAATGGGAAAATGGTTAAAAGAAGCTGGTCTAATGGGAAGTGTCCGTGGCCATGGCAGGGGGTTTGAGACTGGATGACCATTAAGATCCATGCCAACCTCGTAACATTCTATGGTTCTGAGTGTTGTTATTCAGGATTAGTCAAACTCTGAAGCTGCCTGGAAAGTTTCGACTAAGACATAGTTCAGTTTTTATTTAAAAAAATGCAAACAAACTTTTAAATATTTGATCTGAAATACTTATTTCTAAAAGAGTTTGATCTACAGCAAATAGATCCAAAATGTACACGTTTTAGTATGAATACAAAGACTGAAATGTTGAGTGTATAATTTAGAGCTACCACCTGAGATGATAAATAAATACAAATAAAGAGAAGTGATAGTTTTTGGACGTTGAAGAAGTAATATTCATGGGGATAAGAGTAGGTATTGTTAAGAGTACCTCTGTGATGCAGCAGTTTTTATTAGTTAATTGTACTTTGGTTCATCCTATGTACGGGGGGGGGGGGGCTGTACACTCTCCCTGTCAATTATCTGTCCCCTCCCCTGGTCGAGCGAGAGGATCCCTCTCTCTCCCCTGTCATTCTCCTTTCACCCCTGCCCCAAGTTCTAGAAAGGTCCTCGTTATTTCGTTATGCATTGGCCCTCACAGGTGTAACCCACCTGCCCTGTTCTCCCGTTTGCTGTGTAACCTGTCCCTCACCCCTGGACCACACCCTTGGGCATTCCCAATTGGTCATGTTTGTGCCCCCACCCCTGGGATCCTGAGGGTATGAAACCCCCTGTCACCTGTATTCGGGGGGTCACTCGGAGCAGAGCATAGGAGGTTCGATCCTCCTCTGTGAAACTCCTGGTGGCCTGACTCAGTCTCTCCCCATCAGCTGAATAAATCTTAGTTGGAATGCAGAGCTGCTGAGTCCTCCCTGCTTGGCTTCTCTACGCAATCACCACCTGCTCGTTACGCTGCTCTCGGCTCTGCTCGCTGTGGCTGCGATAGGGTTCTGGGGATCAGAGAAGGTCCCCAGTGAGGTTGCCTTCAACCAGCACAGCCTTGGCACACCGGGCAGTAGAGCATAGTGAAACCTCTGGAGAAGGGTATATAAAGTATGCTATTTGTTTTATGTTTAAGAAATTCCTAGAGGTTACGATTCTACTGTTAAGGGCACTGATACTGATATAAAAATGCAAATAGGTTTTAGTTGCATGCCCAAACACACGTGCACACTGCACGAAACACAGTATTCACTACAGAATATTTTTAAAGTGTGCCCTGAAGAAAATATTTCTAATTAAAGCTCAAATAGGCGTCCTTCTTTTGATTTATTCAAGTATGTGATACTACTCTGGCACACAACAAGCTTGGGATATGTCCTCAGGCTGTATAGAACCCTATACCAGAAAACAGTGACTAGGAAAGTTGTGTCCTTAAAAAGCAAAACCAAACCAAACCAAACCAAAACCAGAAACAAGATTCAAAACAGATACAAATCCTTGTGTACAAGTAATTTAGATGTTAAATATTTTTTAAAAAAATGCTGTTTCTAGAACAAGCCATTTCTATGGGGATAAATCTGCAAGGAGGAGTTCACTCACAAGGCACCTGCCTGTTCTCTCAGTCCTCAGGCAGAAGGAGGGAAATTTGCCAGTTTACAAAAAAAGATTAATGTCCATATGCAAACCTTCAGGAGTCAACTCAAACACCCTGACCTCTAAATGAAGGTGGTTAAAAACACCAACAAATTAGTAATGGGTACATGGTTTAATGGGATGCTGTGGTTTTTGCTCTTGGGGCCTTCAGATTTAGGGATCTGCAGAAATAAAGAAAATCATGCCTATTGCCATGAGAACAAATGAGCTACCAAGAAACCAACATTTAAAAATCCACAAGCTGAAAAAATATTAGACAACTTTGCTCTTGGTCAACTTACTTTCTTAAGAAAAAATAGGTTTAACTACATTTTAGAGTTGTTTACAATCAATATGAACTACTGCATCACAATGTCTGCTCAGAAAGTAGTTAATAAAGTTTGAGTTGAGCCAGATTATGTGTTTTCACAGCAAGTATTGGCCTAAAATAAACATATTCAATAGCTTGAGAGAAACCAGATATAGCAAGTTATATATGGAAAAACTCATTATTTACAGATAAGCAAAATATCTGACAGCAGGTAAAGTAATTTTACTTGGCAGATTACATTTATTTGTGGAACTGTAAACTTCTAATTTATCAAACAGCAGGAAAGATATGGTATTTTATTGGATTTCTGTTCCAGTTTTCAATCCATATGATGGTTTAATTTCTCTGACTCATAACTGTAAATTCTTATTTATGGTACCAAATGAACCAGTGTTAATATTCAGAAAACTTCTTTTTATTTTGTGTGTCTTCTACACCACCTCGAAACACAATTGAAATCATAGCAGAAACTGAGCACTGCCTTGGTTTGTAAGTTATGTCATTAAAACATCAGTAATTAACAATGTGTTTGTAATATATTCCCTTCTTAGAAATGCTTCCCAAGAACTACAGCTACCAGTGGTCTTTGTCCACTGATGATCTGTAGAAGGAAGGAATTCCCTGTGTCTTCCAGTGAGGGCCCCAAAGAATCAAGCAACCACAACAACTCGGTCAGAGTCTGTGGTCTCTAAAATTCAGCCCAGTAGGATTGCAAGAGAAAAACATAGCACAGGAGGTCTGTAGAAAAATCATAGGTTCAAACTCTAATTCTGAAAACTACATATATATATATTTATTTATATTGCAGCTTCACTGCTCTTCACTGCAATCAGAGTTGCTTACATCCCCAAGATTTGTGTCACTGAAACAATGCCTGGCCTTTGAAGCATGGAATAACTTCTACAGAAAGTTCACAAGTTCACTCCCAGACAGATGGAAATGTGGATTTAAACTTTAGAAGCCTCATTAAAAGAAAAAAAAGGCTTGTGGATTGTTGTTTTGTGGCTTGGTCAGGTTTTCTTTTTGGTGGTGGTGGTTTTTGGTTTCTTTGGGTTTTGGTTTTGTAATTTTTTGCATGTGTATATATGGAAAAGGGTCCAATTCAGATATTAACTAGTTTGGGCAGTTTATTAACCCTCCAATCAGGCTGGACTTTTGAGAATTACTGAGGAATGCAGAAATGAGGTCAGAATGAGAGAGTTTGATAGTGTCCCTCAAATCAGGCAGGTGAAGCGAAAGTCAGACAAGGAAACAACAAGGAAGAGAGAGCCTCAAATCAAAGCAAAACAGGTAATTTCAAAACACCAGAAATGCAGGACACCGGAGGTGAAAAGCCAGAGACACTCGTTATAACTCACTATCATGGGTTTTTTTTTAATCCATGAAAGGTGAAAATAAAATTTTTATGCATTTTCCGGGGGTTTCAGTCTCTCCTGGGAAAACACATCCGATCAGTGGATTTGAAGGACAGAAACAGCTTTCTCAGTGCTCCTCAGGTTTCTGCAACTCCCGAAATGAGTTATTTGCTCCTTCATAAAAGACATCCAAGACCACTCCTTGTACTGAAGGCCTTTCTAAGCAAGATTGTAAAATTATCAGTTTCCTTACAGCCTATTTATAATACGAATTAATATGTTAGCAATTAATAGTGCCAAAGTTTTAAAGCTTGCTTTGTATTTACTTTAAATGAAAAGTTCTATTAAACTTTTAAATGCATTATCTTTCATGCTTGGAATAAGTCCTTTCTTCCACACGTCAGTGATAGAAATAAACTGTTAAATAAAATACCTGAGGAATTGCTCACTCAGATACCTTTGTCTTCTTTAAGATTGTCATGTTTAATTGCATTTACAAATAATGTTAAAGTGGAACCTGTGATTTAAAGGGGTTAGCAAATTTAGATAAATTTAAACACCTTAAATCATCAGCTCAAGAGAGTTTTGCCAGCTTCATTAGAAACAGAACGGGTTTACTTAAGCTTTATATTTACCTATAACCCTTGAATGTTCTTTAGTTTAATGGTATTTTGGAATTTGTTTGAAAACCAGTGCTAAAAAGCCGCTTTACAGCACTTAAAGCACTAGGAAAATAGAACAATTTTATTCTATTTGTGAATAAAAACCATAAATACCAATGCACAGTGGGCAGGTCTTGCAAAACACAAAGTGTAACCAAGATAACTGAAGGAAAATTAGCGTTCTTAGGTATATCCCCATTTCTGTGTATGCTACAGAAACAAGTACTTAGAACTCATTTGCCTGAAGTGTCTCAGAAATTACAGGGAATTACTGACTCTTTTGGATAGATGTGCTTATGCTCCTTAATATAGCTCCCCAAAACCTTATGAGGGCAATTAAAGCAACACTTGTAAACACCCAGTTCTAATAGCTGTAGTCTTGGGGTTTTTTTAACCCTCTCCACATTAAAGACAATATTTGATTTTGTTTCCATAGGAGTGTACATTTCTATCAGGCATAGGTTTTCAGTTTATCTGCCACACTAAAGAATGCAGACGCTGTGCCTCCATTCTCCTGCTCCTGCCATGGACACTGCCTGGCACCCCACAAATGTGGGCTGCTGTTTAACAGGGACTTTCAGAAAATGTTTAGCATGGACCCAACACGTTGAGTACTCTGCCCTGATTTGATATTCAGTGTGAAGAATATGGGTGAGAAGTTCCTCTGGTGCTGAAACAAAACACGACAATGTTCCCTACTCATTGGAAATGTCCAGTTTTCCCATGTTTTAATGATAAGTGTTCTATGCAGCTGGACACAGCTATAGTTCAGCTGATCTCTGTACTGAAATTGTGCATGTGGATGTGCCATTGTCTTTCAGGGCAGGGAGGTTTCTCACTAACTTAGAGGGGACAAAAAGCTATGATTCATTACAGCATCTGGACTATGAAGTGTCAGTAGCATCACTGAGCACTACAAATAGATCACAGAATCACAGAATGGTTTGGGTTGGAAAGGACCATAAAGATCACCTCATTCCAACCCCCTGCCATGGGCAGGGACACCTTGCACTATCCCAGGTTGCTCAGAGCTCCATCCAGCCTGGCCTTGAACACTTCCAGGGATGGGGCAGCCGCAGCTTCTCTGGGAAACTCGTTCCAGTACCTCACCACTCTCACAGTAAAGATTTTTTTCCTAATATCTTATCTAAACTTACTCTCTTTCATTTTGTTTCCATTTCCCCTTGTCCTGTCACTACCTGCCCTCGTACAGTCTCTCTCCACCTTTCTAGGTCTACAACCAAAGTATATTTAGCAGCTATGTTGTTTCTAGGTTATCTCTTGTGGATGTTTGTAGGACAGCACCTACATTTGTACCTTATACTGAATATTAAAATTATTTATAATATTGCCCATACCGAGAGCTTTGAGAGTTAGAGCCAGGGTGTAAGTATTGCAGTATTTGGATCCAACTTGGCTGTCAACACCCACATTCTACAGAGCTCCAGTCTCCACTTGCAGTGTGAGGACTTCTACCAGTGATTCCACTTAGACTGCTTTCAGCCTTCCTTTTTATTCTACAAAGAACATTACCCCTCATCACACTACTCCTCCCTTGCCTTTACAAATACACTTATTTATTTATAGCTGTATACAACAGGATTAAACCTCCAAATTTTCACAGGAACAGAACAGTAACATCATTTGAGAAACAAAGATGATGGGGGAAAAAAACTGCAGTAATTCTCTCAGCACATACAAATAGTTAAAATATTGAAGTTTTGGTACACAGTGAGTGCCTAAGGTCTAATACGTGACTTTCATAAGTCCATAGCTATTTGGTGTTAGAATTATCTTGTGTGAATTCTCAGTGTGCTATTGAGAGATTAATTAGATTATTAGCTCAACTATGATTTTAATTATATATATTCTTAATATAATTAAATTTACACTCATATCAATCTAATCAACACCAATTTACTGGAAAAATGGTGATTTCAGAATTCAGACTGAAATAAATGTCCATAGAATTCCATTTATATCCAACTTTTTCTTTTGGGTCATCCAGTTCAGGTATGTGAACAGAGGAACTTGTTTTTCTAGTTAATTGCCACTGGGGATACCGACATCTGGTATCTTGAAAAACTGCCTTTCAGATAAGATAGAGAACAAAATGAAAAACAAACAATAAAGATCGTGCTGTACCTCTGAAAATAAAACCAACAAATACCAAGTGAAAGGATAATCCTGCCCCTGTCCCCCCATGCCCTAGGGGACACTCATGCTCGTGTCTTGCAGCATTATCATGGCTTCTAAACTGCTGCTATGTACATACTGCCAATTTAAGATATACAATGCCTTACAAAATGATAAAGAAACCCCTGCAGTAAAAATGCAAACAAAAGTTATTTTATAATGCTACCAAGGCTCAGTCATTTTGTAGCAGTTACCATTCAATAGTGTGAGGCTTAGTTTTATTCCACTGCATTGGTGGTAAAGGAGAACATTAAACCACTTGCAGTCTTCATCTATGCCTTTATCATGGATTAACTCACAACTGTGTTAAGGTTTGAGTGAAACTCACAAACATGTTTGCCATGTTAAATATGTCACATATGGTTTGAAAAAGTATAGTATTTGAACTGCTTATGGTATGATGTGCTGTTAATATTGTCCAGGGGGNTATGCCTTTATCATGGATAACTCACAACTGTGTTAAGGTTTGAGTGAAACTCACAAACATGTTTGCCATGTTAAATATGTCACATATGGTTTGAAAAAGTATAGTATTTGAACTGCTTATGGTATGATGTGCTGTTAATATTGTCCAGGGGGGAAAAAAATGCATCAGAATTATGTATGGACACAGTAACCTTTAAAATGTTCATGTATTTATGTTGACAGACACTTTAATACCTGCTGACATCTAGGCTTGAGCCCATGAAATGCGATGGAAAAAGATTTGCAACATTTGAGGTCCAAGTGAAACCTCTTTACATTATTTGGTGATTATGAAACTTGGAACAGTGGAACTTTGAAAATATTTCCTGTTTATAAGAGAAGAAAAATTGTTGCTGCTGAAAGCCAGCCAGTCTTCTTTTGTTTTAATCTTATGGTCCTACTCCCCCAGCTAAAAAGATTCAGCAGCATTTTATAGATAGATCCTCTGAGGTCAAATCTGGTCTACCAAAACAGGGTGGTGTAATTTTTAAATGGTTATTCCTAGTACATAAAAATTCAGGGTTTATTACCACTTAAGTGCTCAGGAAGGACACTGTCAATAATAACCCTGAAAATACTTGTTTAAAATTATAATGATCTATATAAAATAATATATTTAGAAACTTTAGTTTTTATTATCTAAACAAAATCTTGTTTTAAGGAGCACCATGAGCTACTCAGAAGAAACTGAGAAGGAGATACACCCTTCCCAACACATTTTCCCACACACTCCTGGGAAGAGAAGGCAGGTCCCCATTCTACAGGCAAGGCTTCAGATGAAAAGGATGCCTCACTCATGTCTGCTGGTGGACAATTTCCCACTGGCCCCAGGTTTTTTTCAAATCAACCTGAAGACCCCTCAGACCAGGGGATAAAGGTGCTCTTTACATCCTCAAGGAATATTCCTCTCTGCATCAAAATCCAGGGTATTCTTACAGAATGCAGACTTCCTAACATATTTAAGAGACATTAAATGAAATTGATTAGTTTTTTATCACTGAAATATTTTTAGCTGTAGTGAGATTCTGTACTAATAACCAATTATTTTTCTAGCAATAGATAACAACTCATATTTGGGTAGATCTTTGGATTTTCTATCCAAATAATTCTTTAGAAAATGTTTTCTTGTGTTAATTGTCTTCTGTAACATGTTTCAACACTCTGGACTTAATGAAATCATTAATGTAAGGTTAATGATAGAGGGAATGACTCTGTGTGGAAGAATACACTGGATTTTAGAAGAATGATCTAATTTACTTTAATAAGTACTTTATGCTGTGTTCCTGACTATTCAAATGTGAAAATTTTTGTGTTCACTCTCTAAAGCCTACCAGGTACCAGTGTACAACACACACCAGTAACACACTCTTGCTTATTGTTCCTTTAGACATTATAAAGGACACATATTCAAATTATGTAAAATCAATAAAATAGACATAGGAGCACATTGAAAAGATTCTCAGTAATGATCTGTCTTGATTTTTCAAAACCACATTTAGCAAGTAACAGGAGTACAAGTTCCCTTCCAAAAGAAAGCCCACATAAATATATGTCATAATCCACAGATTTTTATATCTCCACATCCTATCCATATATTGAAAATACATTGTTGCAATCAGAAAAACTTTCTTAGAAAAAGCCATGCACTTTAACACAAGCTGATTTTTTAAATTGTGTCAGAAAAATTACTCTAAGAAGTTAGTCAGCCATGCCTTGCTAAATATTTCTCTTGGTTTTCAGAGTTATATTGATATATCATAGCACCACTGCAACTGGAAGCAGAATGTGGAGGCCCATGTATTTCCATCTCCCACAACAGCATGCAAACTTCTTGCAGCAGGAACAAAACCATAGCCCTTTAGTAGCTCAGAGGTTTGTAACTCTCACTGTTGCCAAGACAGCAAAATGCAGACTCCTATAGTCATGCTCACTTGGATGAGGACAACTTTATACTCACTCTGTACCTTAAAATAATAAAAACTTATCTGCAAAAATTATGTACTGTGATCATCACTGAACCATCAAAACAGACTGTACCAGAAGCTATTGTCATCCAAACTTACAATTATTTTCTATCTCTACTACAGACCATTATGGAAATTCCTTTTTTTCACACAGCAACTAGTCACATAACTCATCTGACACATCTATAGCCTTCCACCTCCTTCCTAGATCTGGTCCTTGATCTTCCCTAGCTACACTAGTGGTAGACTGATAGTCAGATCACAGCCCATCTCATGTTTCTCTTCTATCTAGTTGTTCCATCTCAAGGTATCACTTTAAAATTCATGGTCTCCTCAGTGCATGAACTTAATCACTTTATTACCATTACTGCTCCTCACATAATACTCACCAATGTGACATTTTATTGGCAAGGAAGTAAGGATTTAATTTTAAATACTGACAATGCCAGTGCATGTAACATAAACGAAAATGAGAGAAGCACGTGAATCTTATGAAGGTCTTTTCTCTGATCTCAGTGTTCTTTACCAGGTTTCTTGAGGTTTTTCCCATATAAATGAAAAGTAGTCAGAGGAGGAGGAACAAAACACTGATACTATTTCATGCTTGCCATTGCATGCTGTGCAAGCACATGAAAAACACCACAATGTGTTTGGGCCACCAGATGTATTTTAAAAGAGTTGCTCATTACTCAGTCAAGTTCCCATTCCAGCTGTGCACTGGGGGAAATCAGGGGGCTGACAGTTTGGAATGGCTACTTCAAGTCACCTTCACAAAAATGACCTCTGACAATCAACACAACCTGTTTCCCACAAGAAACTGTCTTTGAACTCTGGAGAATTATTTCTTGCCATTGTCATAAGCACTGTTTACTGCCTTCATATATACAATGGCCAAGGATGAATGTGCTCTCCAGCCAAATAGCAGAAGGGAAGTGAAAGGGATTTTAAAGCCTGGTTCTAGGAACCCTCTTTGGAATTAATTATGCACTTATAAATATATACATGTGCATATGAAGATGTGTAAACACAAGTACATACCAAATATTTTTTATTTACAGAATATAAATTATTTAGATTGTGTTCTATGTGAAATGGGCTTCCAAAAGCTGTTCCAAATGCAGCCAACAGTTATTTTAAAAGGCCAAAACACGGCATCAGTTGATTCATATCCTCTGTAAATTGTTTATGTACCTTTAGTAAACACAAAACCATTTCTACACGTGTGCTTACATACAGCATATACACATGCATATAAATATATATAATGCAACTTCAAATGCAAATATATACAATTTTGTGATGATGCTAAGGGATTATCAGTTGTACCTCTAATAAATAAACAGTATCTGCACTTCTCTGACAAACTTCTTATGAGGTATATATTGATTATCGAGCTTTACCATAGCTAGTATAAATAGCTACAGCAACCAGCCAGTTTAAAAGGGCTTTTCTGTTATATATTATTGAACCAACTATTCTTTCTGCACTTTGTATTAATAACTGCAAATAAGAATTCCCCTGTGTGCAAATGCTGTACCTCTGGCAAATTGGTATGGGAATGACAGGCAGAAAGAATGAGTCTGGAGCTGGAAAAGGCAGGAGCAGGCATGAGTAGCAGGATGACTGATGGCAGGTGGATGGGCATGCAGCTTCCATGTGGGAAAGAAGCAGGGAAGGACATGCAGGGGAGAGAAGACCCTGCAAGATGGCCACAGTCCCAGGACACTTCTTGGCTTCTTTTGCTAGCAGTCCCCTTTTCTCAACCATAAAGTTTTACTCTAGTCAGTCTCAAAAACAGATCCATCTCCTTACTACTCTGGTATGTGTGCCAGCCACTCCCATAACATATTTTAAAATAAAGACCATTTTTCAATCCCTGTTTTTGATACTATTCTTGCTAACATTTACCTGGGAATGGATGTGAAAAGTAGGAGGTTGAAACTTCCGGTGCAGCCAGGAGTTTGTCTTAATGCAATTTCCCTCCCAGTCCCTCTGTGAAATGCAGCTGGTCTAAGGAAAGGAATTTCTCTGACACAGAGGGAGTCATTCCTCACTCAGCTTCCACTGAATCTTTGCCTCTAATTAAGTATACCTGTCAGTGATCTCAAGGAAATCTCCACAAGTCATCAGTCAAATCTGATCCTCTGTGATAAACAAGAAAATCATGCCACTGGGATTTAAATTCACAACAAAAGCTGCTCTGTAGCTGACTGATATTTCCCTGTGAGCCCATTCCTGCTTGGGCCTCTCAGCTCCCCTTGCACTCACAGATCACTCAGGCACTTGTGAAACCTCCATTTGACTGCCCCATTTGGCACACAGTGCACACATCCTGCAATTATTCCTGTGTATGTCACTCTTCTATAGGGGCATTACTGTCCCTCTCAGCATTTCTTTATTCAAGTTCAGCACTCTGATGAAGAGACCTCATGTGAGCCATATGCCAGTTACCTATCTTGCTGTTGCATTTTTTAATTTCATATGAGTGCTTTGGAAATTATTTCACACGAAGGCATGCAATTTACTACCAACTGTGGGGCCAGTGACTCAGAGAATGCAGAAACACATTTTAAGTTGAGAACAAAACAGGTTGCCTTGTGCAGCTTTCCCAGGCTGCACAACATCACAAATTCGAATTGGGAATTTAAGAGCAAGGTTTGGGAGCTCAGCAAAACACCATGAATATTTCTCGTTATCATTCCAAGATGAAGAAATCTGTCTGGGAGTTTCTACAACAGAAAGCTCACACTTTTTTTTTTTTTTTTTNATTAGCAAGAACAGATGGTCAACTGCCCTTCTATTGTGGTTGTGGTTGTGCCTCGCTCTTTTGTGGCCAGGTAAAGATAAGCCCAGCTTATGTTTAAACTCTAAAGCCACCGTCTGAGCAGCCTGTGGAATTCCTGGTCATCTAGAGGCAGTTGAACATTGGACGCTCAGAAAAGACTTTGGCAAATGAGAAAAAGAATAAGACTGAACTCTCCATCATCCCTCCAATGAAAGCACACAATGACAGCGTTTGAAAAGAGGAGATGTACGGAAAGAAAAAAGCCAGAAAGAACAGCTGTATTTTTTCAGGGTTTCTCTAGAAAGCAAGTCGATATTTGTACATGGCAGAAAACGAAACACCACTTCCTAGAGTGGGCAAAATGCCACACTAACAGATGGCAGAAGTGCAGGCATGCAAGAGAACAAGTTTATGAATTGATGCATGGGCAAGTTTTCTGTCCAGGAACGTTGAAACAGCAGCTTTTGGAGAATTATTTCATCTCCTAAATTTAGAGAACCATGTCATTACCAGCCTAGTTTCAAGCTTGCTTCAAATGGATATAGATTTTGTTCCTCAAAAGACATTTTTGCTTTCAATTATTTTGATAACCACTCAAACATTTCACATACTAATGTTTATTTGAATTAAAAAGAAGTTGTGCTTTGCTGTTGTATTAATATTTTTGATACTTATTATTTTAAAGTATCTATGTCTAAACATCATACATTAAGGTTTTACCTATATACAGGGCTATTTTACATGTGTATCAATGAGTTCACACTGATTTTTAAGGCATTTTAGAGCTCAGCAATATTTAAAAACCATCATACTCTAGGTATTTGTGCTTGGCTATAACCTGTTGCTGTATACTCTTGAAAAACACAAGAGGAAAAATCAGGAGATCACTTTGTTTTCTCCTACCCAGTGCACCTTCATTAACACAGCCACTCCATCGTTTCACTCTTTATCAAAGTATGAAGGAAACTGTTTTAACATTTAAGACTTGAAATGCACTCGAAAACTCGAAAACTATCTTCAATCTGCTGCTTTACTGGTCTGCAGCCTTAAAATCTTGCTAGACAGATGTTTTACTGCACTGATATAGAAGTATTTCTACTTTAAAAAGGGGGGGAAATAAAAATACTTAAATTTCTCTGAAACCTGTTCAGAGCCTTCTGAAAAGCCCTTAGAGCATCTCCACTGTGGGGTGTGTTTGAGTTCAGCTGAACAGGCACCATTTCTTATGAACTTTACTCGACTTACTGAGGAACTTCATCTACTGCACAAGAAAATTGACATTACCACTTTAACTTAAATAGTATTCTACGCTGTTAAGGCACATGATCAGTCTGGAACAGTCTCTGCACTGGAACAGGCTCCTCTGGGAAGGTGTCACAGCACCAAGCCTGAGAACTCAAGGAGTGTTTGGACA
>WEKY01035070.1:0-115271 GCA_013390045.1 Picathartes gymnocephalus
CTTTTCTTTTAATGCAATAACACTTCCTTGTAACTTCCCCCAGGACATCGATCTTTACAGTGTAGCTTCACACCAGGTCATCCAAATAAGCTGGAAAGAGCCATTTTACCAGCCCCTCCTGTCTTCAGCATAAAACGACTACACCTTATTTGCCAGTGCATTAAGCTGGATGAGAGTGGAGCGGGTTGTGGATGCAGTGCAGTTTGCTCTAACTCTCTCCTTTTTCTTTTTCTTTCCTTGGATAATTTCACGGTCCATTAGTTTCCTGTAGCTGCTTCCCACAAACTCACAGCACCATGGTGTATGAGCTTCCCTCTCACCAGCTCAGAATACACATGTAGCTGTCACACTTGCTGCAGGGGCACGGGAAAAGCAGCCCAGCCATGTCCAGGGCAGTGCAGAGCAGGATCTCCAGAGATGCTCATGTCCAGAAGAGTCAGCACACGCTGCACAAAGGTGTGGAAGTGCTGAGCTGAACCAGCAGGTTCAGGTCCAGACTGACACTGTCCCAGCACGGTGTGGTTCACATGAGACCCATCTGGCACTCACTGCATAGAAAATGCAGCAGGGAGAAGGATTAGAGGGGGTTTTCCCACCAGTGTTTTCCCACCATCCAGCCCTTCAGATACAGCAGGAATTGGAGCATCCCGTCACAATCCCTGGCCAGAGCAACCTCTGGGCTGCCCCAGCTCACCCTGAGAAGGCAATAGGTCCAGTGCCCACAGCACCCTGCCCTTCCAAAGAGAGCAGCTGAAGCCTCGTTAAGACCCCTGCACTGGAAGACCCAATTTCCTGTCTCTTATTTTTAAATCACCTGGAGAAAAGAAGAAAAACCCAAACCTGTACATGAGGATTTTGCAGCTGCATTTCACAGCTCAGTTCTGAAACGTGCAGATTTGGGGAAGCACTTGCCAACAGTGAAGTCTGTGCCCAGAAGACGTGAGTCTGAATTTGCAGACTGTCCCTCGTGGAGAGGCTGGGGGCAGCAGCGTGAGCAGCCCCCTGGACAGGCATGGTGTGAGTGGAGGGGACTGATGAGACTGGTGTCTCTCCAAAATGACAGCTTTTACTTGGAGCCAACTTTCTCCCTCTGACAATTGAACTTTGGGGAAAAAAATTTTAAAAGGGGCAGAGCAGAATGTGAATCCTGCTGGGGAAGGATAAAAATAAACAAAAATCCACTCCAAACAACCCTCAACAAAACAAAGGAAGGGGTGGGGGGGAGATCTGGTCTAACACACAAAGAAATGTTATTCACAGGCATTATTGATTAAGTTTTCCTTACCAACACATACAGAAATACTTATCTCTCAAACGAATAAGCAGCTCTGTAATGCTGGAGGGAAGGAGGAAAAAGATTATTGAAAACATGAGGGTCAGAGAAGCATCCGGCTGCAACAGATGTACTGAGAAGATAAACGAAGATGTTTTTGTCAGCCCACTGGTCTGCCAAAGACCAAATGTGATAGAAGACAGCAACTTTCAGGCACTGGAAACCATGCTTGGACTTTGATAACAATGAAATAGAGACTATGGAGCAGATCCCCATCTGGGTTAATTCAGTGCCAGAACCCTCATCACAGGGCAGCTACATCAGTTTGCATCACCTGAGGATCCTGCTGGCCCCGGACAAAGCAGCAGGGCAGAAGCAGAGATTTATGACAACCTCTGTAGGACACAGGAGAAAAAAGAGCAGCAATGAATGAGATCAAAGGAGAAAGAGAGGAGTGGTGGCTCTGACCGATGAGCCTGACTCCCTGGGAACCACCCCTCCCCAGCACTGCCTTGCCCGCAGCCACGTGGTGGAGCACAGAGCTGCTTCTGGGATGGCTGGGACATCGAGGAATTGTGCCAGATCCATTGACACTGGACCTGGCCTGCGAGCCAGCCCAGTGTCACCTGTGGCACTGTGGGAAGCAGGGCTGAGACCCACCCACACCCTCTCAAATGAAAGGGAGCAGAGAGGAAGGTTTGGTGCTGAGCATTTGGTGATATCAGCCCAGAAGCTCTTGAGCCATCTGAAGACTGTGAGGGACCATCAGGATAATCTGTTCTGGCATCCAGCATCCCCATGGGATCAGCTCATGCATCCTGCCTGGAATTCACGTCTCCATCACCATGGCTTTCTCTCAGGGCAGCAGGATTGTCTCAAGCATATTTCCAATCCTCTCAGCACAGCTCAGGTTTTACTTTTCTACAGCTATATCTCCGCATCTGCCACCATGCAGGGCGGAAATGCCTGAACCATACAGGCAGGATTTTTGTTGAATAGGACATTGCAGTGGGTGTGTTGACAATGGAGTTAAGAAGAAGTCAGCTTCCCCCAGAACAGGGGGCTTACAAAGGGGTGCTGGGCTTGCAGAGGTGTATGAGTGCAGGACTGAGGGTGCATGTGCAGCTGGAGACACTACAGCTCTCCCAGAGAAGCTCTGGTGCTTTGGGTCTGTTCCCAGCCATCAGGTCTGCCCAGCTGTTCCCAGAATCGGGTCCCCCCAAGCTCTCCCAGCAGGTCTGTGGATTTTGCTGTTATTACGCACACACATACACACACACACAAAAAACACACACACAGGGTGTGCTCCTGCCCCCTTTCGAGGCAGCAGCCAGAGACAGGCACTGGGCTCTGTCTGTGACAATGTCCCCCAGACAGCTTCTCCTACCTCAGTTCTGCTGCCTGTGAGCAGGGACACAAGGTACGTCCCTGAGGTCCCAGGTTTGCTGCAACACCTGCCACTAGAAGAAAGGAGAAAAACCAAAAACTTCAGGTCTTCTCCTGGTGCCTCCAGCACAAGCAGCAAAGCTGCCGTCATCCCAAGGAGTGGAAGCTCAGGAGCTGGAGCAGGGCAGCCTCTAGTGGCTGCGAGCCAGGAAATGCGGTACCCAGAAGGGCGCGGAGGGATGTTTGCTCCCCACAGCATCCACCTGAATAAGGCACAGCCGGTGCTGCTGGACTGCCCCATAGCCCAGAAATAAGGGTCCCTGGACTCCCCCCTCCCTCTTCTACATCCCTGCCTCCCTGCTGCCACAGCCACCTCTCAGATGCTGCTTCCTGCTCCTCCAAACGCCTCTCACCCCAGGGGTTCTTGCTCTGCCCAAGCAGCCAGAGGCACCAAGAGACACGCCCCAGACCTCATGGATGTGCCACCCATGTCCACAGCATTTGTAGCATGCCTGGGAATAGCTCCATCCCCAGCACAGATTTGGCCATGCAGCTGATTGTGGGCAGCTATTGCATCTGCAGCTGTACAAGTACTGGAGCTGGCTGTGACAGCAAATCCATCCAAATTCATTAAAGTTCCATCTGGAGAAGCCTGGCCTTTTCTGCTGCAGGTTGCTCTGGCCCTGGGGGATGCTCAGTGGCCTGCACTGCATGGGGAAATTCTTCCCAGGAACTCTTTTAACCATTGCATTGCATCTATGGCCAGAATCAGCAGTGCCTCCTTTGCTGTCTTGAATGCCCTCTGCCAACAAAACTTTGTCTTCCAGGTCAAAGGTTCATGCTCTAAAGTCATCCCACAGCTTCATCCCAGGCCTTCAGCTTCCCCTCTCACAGGCCACAAAAATGACTAGAACAAGCCAAGCAAGACCAAAATCCTCCTGGCTGCCTCCAACAGCCTTTTGGCTTCACCTCAGCACATCCCCACTGCCTGCCTCATCCCAGTTTTACTGGTGAGTCAGAGCCCCCCATTTACTGTCTGAGCACTGGGGCAGGGATGAGGAAGGCAACCAGGAATCAGGGTGTTTGTGGGACATATCAAAGGACAGACACCCAGACAGACAAACATAAATCTGCAGATAAGGCAGAAGCGGAGTTATTGACACACCAGTGTGGGATGGTCGCTTGCTGTGAGTTGGACAAAAGATTTTCCTGCCCCATATTTCAGGGGCTGATGGGTAACAGAGCACAGCATCAATGTAACAGGCTCCCTGCCTGCTGGCTGTCAGCTCTGCAAGCACTTTAAACACAGTTTTTATCAATAGTTCAGGTCTAAAATGAAAAAGGGGTGGGGAGGGAAACCAAGCAAAGAGTTCCATATTTAAGATGTGTGTACCTGCTCCCATTGCAGCTGCTGAGGAATCCACATCTGCCATCAACCTGCCCCACTATGCTTCCATTGGAGACCTCAGTCTGTGCCATAAGATTCAGAGGCCTAGCAAGGCTACAACAAAAGTAGAAACAAGGAAATCCATT
Source organism: Picathartes gymnocephalus (assembly GCA_013390045.1). Taxonomy (NCBI): domain Eukaryota; kingdom Metazoa; phylum Chordata; class Aves; order Passeriformes; family Picathartidae; genus Picathartes; species Picathartes gymnocephalus. The sequence continues at coordinate 4,193 of WEKY01035070.1, forward strand.
GAGGACTGGAAATATTGGCAGGTAAATAACTTTAATGAGTGCAAGAAGGTTTTCCTTTGGCTTTGACCATTTCACTAGGAGATGGAGTCTCCTAGTTCAGCAGCCCAGTCAGCCACACAGAGACTTTTCTGCTGCTCTGGACATCACATGAAAAGCCCTTAACTGCAGCAGAGCCAGGCTTTGTAGCTCCCAGAGACTCAATATTTAAGTTCTGGGATGAAAAGCTCCTAGCATACACATGTTTATGCATATTGTCATTCCCTAATAAGAAGGAGATGTTCATTGGTGGGTCTCTACAGAGGAGACCCTAATCCTGCACAGGATCTCCTAGTTAGGAACAGAAGTCAGCCCAACTCAGTTTTGCAATACTGAAAAGAGAGTGAAGTTGATTATTGGTTGGGATTGGATTGTTACAGGGCTGAGAGCATCTTCCCTTACAGGCTTGGAGTCCAGACAAGCTGGGCTACATCTGAGGAACATGAATCTCCTGGCCAGAACCTGTCAGGGAGCGCTGACATATCAGCCACATTTTTTCTTCTTCCTGCTGAATATCACCTTGTTTCTTTTGATTGTTTCTCCCTTTTGTTTGGGCAAAAGAATAGCTAGAATTTCCCCTAAGACCAGCTCCTTCTTGTTGCTGCTTTATCACTCTTCTGTTTTGAAATAATCTCTGCTATGACACTTTAGAGTGACAGGTGACAGCCACCCACCTCAGAAAATGCATCACAGACAAATTAAGGCAGGAAAATTTCCAAAACAGCACTGAACAAGTTATAGGGGAGGAGATGAAAGCAGGACAGGGGCCAGATACAACCTTTCATGTCCTGCATTCACTGAGACATTTGTCCCTTCTTCATTGAAGCAGACCTTCTCTGACCAGCAGCACCTGGAGCAAAGGACCTGAGTCCTGCTCCTCCTGGATAGTGTGGATGAAGAGAGCAGCTGAGTGGAGTAGGATGTGTTTTCAGCCAGACTTTTGCCTCCAGGAACACTCAACATTGTCTGTGCTGGCTCCTCAACACCAAGGCAACAGCAAAATTAATGGCTGTGCTTCTGAACAGGATTTAAACATTAATAATGAAGAGGAGACACAGCTCTGCAAGGCACATTAGCAGCCATCCAGGGCTTTACTTGGCTCAGATGGTTACAAAATGGCATGTGTAACACCAGGGTCCTCTTGTGATGGGCATCCATCTATTGGGAGTGGGGTGGAGATGTGAGAGAGCCTGGCATAATCTTGCCTTAACTGCACCACACTGGTCCTGTCTTCCCTTTACTCCCTTCCTCTAAAGTCACAGTGGGTTGAGGTATTTGGTTTCTCAAGAGCACGGAAAAATTCTGTGAAACCCACATCTCCCCGAGGTTGCACTGCTTTCCAACTCACACACAGATTACCTGGTATATCCCTAAAATGTGCTGTCCTTCCAAGACTGTGTGTTTGGCTGTTTGAAAGTACAGAAACCTTCGTCTTGATCAAAGGAGGAGAGGGGCCAATGCAGTTTTGTTTCCATCAGAGCAGCTGTCAAAGCTGTTCAGAGGAGGAGAAGGAGTTGAATCCCACTCATCTGACAACAGCATTGGGGCATAATAAAACCAGAAATTCGGTGGTCAGGCAGCTCCCACAACATCTTCCCCTGATGTCAGTGCCAAGTCCTTCCCCCGTTCAGTGAGACAAAAAACCCACACACCCCGTTCCCCTGTTCCCAGTAAGTTCAAGCTGCAGAGATGCTGCAGACAAATGAGCTCCCCAGGAGGCTGGTTCGGTCACAATCAGCTCACACATCCAACACCTCAGTGTCCCCAGACATTGAGACACATTCATTATCTGTACTGCTTTGTGGCAGAGGTGTTCAAAGGCAAGGCCTCCTGGCCTGAATCTGACAAAGTGTCCTCTGAGTTCTTCTTACTCATTTTCTGGTTGCTGAGCTTCTGAAGTCAATCTCAGGCCACAATTTTCAAGTTGTGTCCTATGATTATGAGGCATAAAACATCTTTTTTTTTACTAAAAGCTTAGAGTAATAAGAATTTGTCTGAATCCAGATTCCAAAGCTTTGGAACAAATGTCCATTCTTGCAAACATCACAATAAAATTATGTGAGCAAGCGATACTTGAAATAACACCCAATTTATCTTCCTATTTCCCCTGTGTGATTATGGCTTTCATTTTGCTGGGGTAAAGAACCTTGAAAACAAATGAGTCAGTTTGATTTTTGTTTCATGAAGAAGTTCATTTCCTGGCTCCTTTGCTCGCTTGCAACGTTCAGCTGACGGTCTGCAGTTCTGTGAAAAACTGAAAGACTTTTGAAACTTTGGGCTTTGTGGGACAGGAGGGTGAGTCCCCAGAAACCACTTGCCACCCTCCAGTTCTGCAGTGGCTTTCCAGTGCCTGTGGTACCTGAAGAAAAGGAGCACTGCCCTCCCACCTCTCCTTCCCAAAACCTTCCCAACACTGAACTCAACACAGGAGACAACTGAGAGCCTCAAAGTCCAGCAAGATTTATCTGACACATTTAAAATGTGTGTAGCAAATAAACCACCTCAGCATCACACGGGGTAGCAGTGGAAGCTTGCAAGCCCTTAGTCCTGCTGTGTAACCCTCATCACTGCCAGGACACAACCACAGAGCATCATTTACCCCCTGGAAATTGAAGAGGACAGAGTCTTTCACCTCATCCTGAGGAACAGCCTTGCACCCTTGGTCTCAAGCTCCTTGACTTGCTTTTCAACTTGATTCCACCAGGTGATGGAGCAGTCCAAGGACTGTGGAACCTTTCCCTGCTCCAGACCTTTGGCTATTTTCCTCCCTCCACTAGGTTTGTGCTGCACACAGGAGCCTACCACCCTTGCCAGGAGGTTAATTGTATCTCCAAGCCAAAACTGGCACTGGGCACCACTCTCCATAACTGCAGGTGCAGTCCTCCATATCTCCAGCCAAGAAGGCACTTGAAAACCTCATTCTCCTCTCCCAAACCCTCAGCACTTCTTTTCACTTTTGCAACAGCAACCATACTCTAACACAAAGTCTTGCCCAGTCCCATGAGGAAATATGTCCAATTTTGCATTATAATGAATGTACGTACATGAAAGTTCTAATTCAAACACTTTCATTAGATTTAGTCACTGGCTCCCAAATACAAAATGATGGTGACACCAATTCCTCCTCAGCCCGAGTGACTAATTGTCACACAGAGGCAATTAGGCTTGGTTAAATGATCCATGTCCCTTCAAAATAATGGTCTGTCAAACTGCATTTGCCTGAAATAATCTGGGATTGACTTGACAATCAAAATACCTATTTCTTCAAAATTAGTACAAACCCAGAGTTCCTTGTTCCTCCACAGTGCAGCTGTAAAATGAAAGGACTTCCTCACTGTGCTTGAGGGACGATGGCCCTCACCAGAGTGGTGGGAACAGGCAGTAGAAGGCAGAAAAACCCCAGCAATCACAAACTACTTGCTGCAGGCAGAACACAGCTGGAATAGAGCTGGATAGACTGCTCTGGCCTTTAGAAAACCTCCATCCAAAGTCTCCAGCACAAAAAATATCCAGAATGCAGGAAGATGGAACATACAGGCATATCTGGTCATCTCCACCAGATTTTTACAGAGCTCCCAAACCACCAACATGAGCTTTGCTGGTTGCACTCTGGGGGTAACACACAATTTCTGGGAATTTCCCTCTAAAGAAGGCCTGCGAACAAAAAAATCTGTGGCACATGAGGTGATCCTGCAAAATCTAGAGCCCTTTCAGTCCTGGGAAGTGCATAGGCCACCTCATGGAAACACCTTGCAGAGAATACTGTGCTGACTGGGACTGTGTGACACTACCTGCCTTGGGGACAAGGACACTCAGGAGATGGGAGCAGAGTTTCTCCAGGATTCAGACAGCAAATTCCAGAGCAACCTGCACTTCCCCACTCAATATCCAACCCAGAGTTAATAAGGACCAACCCTCAAGTTTGTTACCTGTAGGCCTCCACAGGGAACTCTTACTAATTAAATATATTGGGTTAATTGGAAGAACCCACACAGATCTCCCTAAGAAGCAAGCCCTAGAAATGAGTCCCCTGTATCTCTTTGATCCCACACCACCCCATAAGATGTTTCTTTAGCACACCCACTCCAGTGAAGTCACCCACCTCCATGGGACCCCAGTGAAGGATGTCCTGGCAGTTTAGCTAATTTGTACATTGCCCCCAAATTTTGCCAATGCAATTTCCATCTGTTCTGCACAGCTCACTGCACCCAACTCCAAAAAGGGAACAACAAAGTAATTACCCATGTTAATGGAAGCAAATATTCCATCCTGCCTGTCTTACTCACTCTCCCCACCCCCGAGGGCCGATGGCAGAAGGTGCCCCAGAGCCATCTAAGCACAGCTTTTAACTTGTCTGCATCTGCATCCCACTTGCTCACACCCGGTCTTCCACGGACAGCAGAGGCACAAAGGTGGCTTTTCGGGGACTTTCCCGAGCGGGTTCTCACATGTCTGATGCTGTTGAATTCACCCCTTGGAGACAACAATTTGGGCCTTTCTCTTCCACCTCTCATGGAACTGAAGAGGAATTCAACATCTTTGAGAATATCAACTGGCTAACGGTGCCTGGGGCTGGGGGGAGAGACAGGAGGCCAAGCCCCTTATCTCATTCCTGGGGCATGAAACTGGAAATGAGAGATTTCACATTCAGAGCAAATTACCACCTGGGAGATAATAGTCACTGCCTCCTCCTGAAACACTGGTTCATCCCACACAATTTCCTTCTCCATGCAACTGCTTAAATCAGTGTGGACTGAGGACAGATGTCCCGGGGGAGACTGGCCCTTATGTTTGTGTGCTGGATGAGCCCTTGCCAGCAGCAGAAGATGGGGGAGGGATCCCTGAAGTGTATGTGATGTCGTGCACATGACAGAAGGGAGTCAGACTTGATGATGCCATAGGTCTCCAACTTCTGCTCTTTACAGTGAACTCAGCAGCACAGTCAGTAATGCACAGAAATAGCAACTTACTACTGGGAGAGATTTTTCTCCAAATTGTCATTTCATCTGTGACTGTCTGGGCTGATCTGCAAATTATGATTGTAAAATACCTCTGAAGAGATGTGGGAACAGAAACAATAGTTCTCCACTGTAAAACTAAAATTCACTGACCTTTAAAGGGATAGTGGGTTATTCATGCTAGTGCTCATAGCATGTTATAATCACTCTCCCCCAGCATCCCCTCCGTGTTGCAAGGAGATTAATTACTTGTATTCCTCATTTTTCAATGAAGAAAACTGGCCTATTACTTCTGCTCCAGCTAAGTCTCTCTGCTCCATAGGTACCAGCAGCTTTAGCTCTTTGGCTAAATGGATCAACATGCCCACTTAAGCTCAGGATGGTTGCTTTCAATTTAGTCCTAAATCCAAGGCTTCCTTAAACCACACACAGTGACTCAGCCAGGCCTCCTAGCTCTGGATCTCAAGCCCCTGACAACCTGGGGCTCCTACAAGTTCCCAGACTTCAGCAAGGAGAAGAATCACAGCTCCAAGCACAGATGGATGTGGGCAGGAAGGTGTTAAATCGGGAGCTGCACTAGCTCTCCCCCTCCTGCAGTGGAGACTTCATCCTTTATTTATGGGCCAGCCTTCTCTGGATACAAGACATTTAAATATTTCAGCAAGGTCTATGTCCCATCACCCAGGGCAGTTTAAATTTTCACTCATCATGCACAGACATCAGCGCAGGCATCAGCAGGGGGATAGTAATTACAGCAGGAAAAGGATGAAAATAAGAGTCAGTTCTGCAATGATTATCCCCTCTGTAGAATGGAATGATGTACATTTTACAGGGTGAAAATGATCGGCCTGTTGCACTCAGCCCTGTCTGAATGCAACAGAGCAGAGACTTTAAAGGAGCTCCTCATAAAGGTGTTGTCTGAGCCAAAGGACATCGCTGCTGGAAACAGCCACTGAACATGAGAAAGCCCCAGGTAGCACTCAGCTGGTTTTGAGCAGGATGTGACTAAAAACATCTGATTCCTCACCAAAAGGCAGCCCAAGAACAGAAAGTCGTTTGGCACAGCAGTCTCCAAACAGAGCTGTAACATGGGATGTTTCCACGCAGGGTGCTGACATCTGACTCTGAAGGGCTCAGATTTTTAAAGACTTGTGAAAACCCAGCTCGGAGACAGCAGGAGAGTTGTTACAGTCCACAGGAAGTCCTCAGGCTTGCTGCCTCCTGTCACCAGCCACACCAAGAGCAGAAGCCACCACTGCCCCAGCTTCCAAAAGAGATGCTGATAGCCAGACCATGTCTGATCGTTAGGCACGCTCAGACAGATTGGCTTTATGTGTCAGAAAAGGTTCAGGCTCCCAGCAGAAGCTCCTGGGCAATTTGCACGGCTCAATATAACAATTTGCTGGTGGATAATGTAACGGGAGAGAGAAGAAATGCTGTCTGAGTGCTGAAGAGGAGAACTGGTCATTGCCTTGCCATCAAGACATCACTTCATGGTCATTTTCCCAGATTGGATTTAAGTGGCTGTTACTGCTGGGGAGAAAGAGGCAGACTCTCTGAGCTGCACAGGGACACGTGCCCAGCCAGAAGGGAGGGTAGAGAGCACGAGGGCTCCAACTCCCCCACACACAGAGGGGCTGCTGCAAGGATAGAAATGGAACTCCCACATCACAGCCCCCCACCTGGGAAACCCCAGCTGCTTTTCCTTGCATTCAAAGCCACCTACCCCCATCCAATGGAGCCGCACATTTGCCTCTTTCCTATCTCTCCCAGACACTGCCCCACATTAGACAGCTGCAAAGTCACCAGGTGTTGTGAACTCCTTAACAGCACAGCCCAGAGGAGCCCTACACACAAACTTCTGCTCACAGGTCTCCATAGCAGAGAGAAAGGGAATGCCCCTGGGAACCCCACTCCTGGAAGTGGAGGCAAAAACTTTGTTTTTCTTTCATGCACTGGAAGCCCTCTAATTGCACTAAACTGTTTCTACTAGAAGGATGTAATTAAAAGCGAATGGCTCCAAGTCTTTTATCATCATGAATATTAAATAAACACTACATCAATATTAATTTAGTAGAAACAGAAATTGAAAGGCAGGACTTGATCCCAGCTGACACTTCAGCATTTTATAGATGAAATTACACAGCTGGGGGGGTGAAAAAGACTCCAAAAACCAAACAAACAAAAAAACTACAAAACATTTCTGACCTTAGGACAAAGCAGATGGGACAGGCTGGAAGTGACAGCCACCTCATGCTGTGCCCTCTTTCATCACCCAGTTCCCAAAGTTAGTTGTTTCAGAGGAAGGTACAGGACATTCCCAGGATGACAGTTCCAGCACTAAGTGGCCCAGGAGCTGGGATTCAGCTCAGCTTTGCTCACAGCACTGGTGCACAAGTGTTTGCTGGGGTTTGCTGGGATGCACAGTCCAAACTGGATGATCTCATTGACTACACCAAGAGCCCACCTTGCTCCAGTGCTGCTGTAGGGTGATCCAAACCGTGTTGAGTGGGCCAACCCCTTCCCTTGCAGTCTTCTAATATGTTTAAGATTTTTCTCACTTAGAAATGGATCTAAAGTCACATTTTCCATTCAGCTTTCCTTCTCCATCCCTGCTCACACCTTTTGTTTCTCTTGTCAGCACTTCCCTAGCACTGATGAGACATGAAGCACATCTCACCACCAGCACTTGCTGCAGGCAGCTGGATGGCTCCTCAGTCTCTTGTTAAGGCTGCTGGAGTCTCATCAGTGACCTGTCTGTGTGGGTTTGGTATCTTTATTACTGTTTATAGCATGGTAGCACACAGAACCTTCCCTCACCTAGCTATAGACACAGCTTACCCCCTGCACATTGTGCCCTCTGGCCTCCACTCATCACAGACTGGCTTTCCCCAGGGAGCCCAGACTGAGAGCTCAGCCCCTCACAAGTACTAAAAGATACTATTAAGGAGAAATTGGACATAACTGTCTTGCAAGGAAGTCCTCCTTGGCAAGTCAAGCCTACCTGCTTCTCGTGCAGGAGGTCACAGGTGCCCCCACCCACATCACCAGGCTTTCCTAAGCACACCACATCTCACCCAAACTCCATCCCTCAGCTTTCTGAGCAGCTTCTCACACTCCTGTGTGCCCCAAGTCTGATGGAAACAGCAGAGGAGGGAGACACAGCAAAGGAATCATGGGGAAAGAAAGTCTTCCCAAGGTTCAGGATAACAAAACAACTCTCAGCCTCTCTGTAGCTATTTATGCAGTTTCTAAATGCTCTGAAGGCAAAACCAGTGCACCTGTGACAGACCAGCAAGCACCATTAACCCCTGGCTTCCAACCATGCTCAGCACCCTGCTCTAAGATGGGAGCACAGTCCCAAGGCTGCAGAGCTTTCCCTCAGGTGTAAAACTGATGTTTAAATTTCTTCTGTCTGTAAGCAAGGGCACAGTGTGTCTGGGTCACTGCCTGATGGTGGCTCGGGCAGACACTGGCTCCAGGCTTCAGACTTGTCCCTTCCCCAGCCTGCCCCCGCCTCTCCCCTGCACTGGTTACGTGCTCTGGGTACCTGTACTGTGCCACAGAAGTGGCCACGTCCTGACAGCAACTGAAATCACCTGTGTGCAATCGATTTGTGATGCTACAAATGCTCAATATCAATTTTTGTGCTCAAATACACCCCCCAAAAGCTCACTCATGAATGAATAATGCAGAAATTGCTCTCCACAAATTCAGCCCAGGGCACCATTCCTGTCTGCCCGCTGCTGCCCTCAGGAATAACAATCTTCTGCTTTTCCCAAACCCATGGCTCATCATCATCTGAATTTTTATGTCTTGGAGGGGTCGCTTGGAGCATGAGTAAGAAAAAAGATGTGATTTGAATGACATTGTAAATGGGGTTGTCCCTAAAAGCACAAGCCACAGCAGATTTTGAAGATAACTAAAGGCCCGTTGCTGGGTCTCACATACCCCGGTGAGTTGTTGAAATCGGCCCCCCACCCCCCCACACACTCCTGACTCCAGCAATGTGATCTATGAGCCGTGTTCACCTCCAGCCTACAGAAGAGGTTATGCATCGCCGGCCGTTCTGCACTCCTAACGGACCGCGGCGGTGATTAACGGGCTGTAAAGAGGGCAGAGCTGCTGCTGCTTGTCGATAATCCTGCACAGCAAGGCTCACAAAGCCCTCATGAAGAACGACAGCTCCCGAGCTGGTTCAGAGCAGCAGAGGCAGGCTAACAGCTCACAGTCCTCTCCTGCATCCTTCAGTCACCGAGTCCTCTTCTACTCCCCTGCCTGTACACAGCCACGAGTTTCCAGTCTTCCTATTGCTGCTCCAAGGGATAGCCAGTGGAAGGGTTAAATATCCCAACCTTCCCTGGGTGGGGGTGTTCGGAGGGCTGGGACAGCTGGCCCTTCAGTTGGCCACCTGAAAGGCAGCAATTTGGGAAGCACGTTCACTAATTAGTGGTGCGATGGCCTCGACATTCCTATTGTCATTGTGTTCAATGGCTCAGCCCTGGACAGTCATCCTCACCGTGAGAAACTGAGGTGGGGGACATCAGGCCTCTGCCATGGTGTCACACTGATGGAAAGGTGCATGGCACACACCCAGCTGTGGCTGTGGGGGCCTGAGGGTCTCCTCAGCAGTAACAAGGTGTGCACCAGTGTGAATGGTAAAAGGATGTGTCTGAGACACCTTCTTCTTCTTCTTCTTGCAATATCCCCATACTCCTGCCTTGCCTTCCAGCCTTAGCAGCTCTTCAGCAACCCAGCTGCCATGTCCCACCCCAGAAATGGGAAGCAAGAGGGATGATCCCTGGAGTGACTGAGAGGCCCTGCAAGTATGTGGGTTTCCGTGCTGGCAGCAGTTTTCCCTTGTGGCCAGGAGGAAATGAGTCACTTGGCACAGATGTCTGTATGAGCTGCCTCCTCACTGAACCAGCCCCAGCACCAGGGCTTTCCCATCAGTTTTGGCCTCACCAAGTCCAGAACCACTGATGTCACTGTGACATTTCTCCATATACCAAACCTTCTTTGGGTGATTTTCTTTTTAGGCCGTGTTGCTTGAGATAGCCAGCATTGTGAGGACATCACCAGCCTTAAAAATGCTTCCTGCCACAGGCACAGACAGGGGCCTGAAGCACACATTTGCATTGGTCATGGCACACATGGGCAGTGTTCCCAGCACCAGTGACAAAGAGCAAATTGCCTGCCTACCCCAGCTCCAGCACCATCGGGAGCCACCACTCACAACAAATTGGTCCCTGGTCACCACTCTACCTGGTGCCATCATAACCTGGGCCCCATGGAGCAGGTGGACCCAACACAACACTATCAGGGATGGGATTGTTCTTTGCTGCAGCTAACAAAGACCTGCAGGCTTCCACATCCATCACATCCTCACCACCATGTCTAGAAGTAACTGCAGCCACCAGGAGAGAAGGCTTCCCCTTGGGGGGGGCTTTGGAAGGTCTACTGGTCCTGAGAAAAAATGGACATTCTATAGCAAGAAGCTTTGGGTTCCCCAGGACATTGATTTTCAGGCTTCCCATGAGGAGAAAGAGGCTGAATTTAGGGTAGAGAGTGACACACCTGGAGCAGGGGCTGCAGACCTGAATCCTAGGAGCTATGAGCTACAGGGAATTGCACTGAACCCTGGGCATGTGAGCAGGGACTGGTGCTATCAGGACCACCAATGACTCACCTCATGGTCCAACACCCACCAGCTTCAGCAAGGCCATTTTTCATTTTGGAAATGAAAAAAAGAGAAGGAAACAATGCTCTGAGATTTTTCTGTGCCTTTTTTTTCCAGCAAAGCAAGGTCCTGCAAACAAATTGTTGACTGCTCTCAGCCAGCTCACGTTATCTGTGCTCAGGAGCACAGCTCAGTCCCCTCCAGCACCATGGATTTGCTATCATCCCTTGCCACCCACATAATCACTTCAGTCACACCACGCTCTCTCCCACTGCAATTTCACAGCTGCTCTGTCAGGGGGAAATCACAGCGATTTAGGCTTGTCTGAAAGTATTGCAACTGCTCACTGCCTCTTAGGAGGACACTGGTTTGCACAGAGGGATTGGTTGTGGTGTGACCCTTACAGGGAGGGTCCAGAGCTCCTCAAGTGACTCACTTGTCACCAAGAAAAGTGCTTGGACAAACAAAGGATATGGAGTCTGGGCACGTGGGGATGGAAAACAGAGCCCTTCTCATGCCAAGTGCTCCCCTGGACTGGGGAGGGTGTGGGCCATCAGGTTATGAGGCAGGACCAGATTTCAAAGCCTGTCCCTATCCCAGATTTTCCCTGGATTGCTCCAAATAAATTTCAGAGGTCTTTTTCTCTCAAAGATGTGCAAGAGATGCTCTGCTGCTTGCCTCTGTGGGGTCTAAGTGCCTCAACCCTTCAGAAGTCTTTTGCCTGTCCTTCAACAGTGGTGTAGGCTCAGCCAAGCCTGTATCCTGTCAGGTGGGTGATGCCTCAGCATCTCAGGTCTCATACTCTCAAAAGCACTCATGGTCTTCCTTTCTAGTGGAATACAAAGGGGAGCAATGACAAAAGATCCATCAAAGTTAGGCCCAGCGCACACCATTACACAGCAGCACAAAGTCACAGCTGTGGCAGCTGTCAGGAGCCAGTGATGCAGTGGCTGGGATCCAGAGGAGAAGAGATATGTTTGACTGGCTAATATATGACACAACATCCTGATTTCTCTAGTTTTATTTCAATGTTATATGCATTTTTTTCCCCCTGTGCACCTTTTGGTGTCACCCAAGAATCCCTCAGTTTCAGCAGGGAAGGGGAGAGAGGGGAGTGTCTGGTTCCTGAAACAATCTTGATCACCTTGTGCCAGTCGTGAATATGCTGTGACAGTCAGGGTGCCTCCCATGACCTCACAGTGTGCATGCAGAGGCAGCGGATGGGAGAGAAAATGGGAAAAAAGGGCTCAGTATTTCCACCCACAACATTATGGATCTGATTTTCTCTCACAGCCAAAGCATCGATTTATTGAATAGCATCTGGACTGTGCTGAGAGTGCACTAGATTTTTTTTGAGGGACCTTCTAGTGGATGCTGTGTGGTACCTCAGCATGTCACCTCTGCACAGGACTGTAGCATGAGCCTCTCTGCAGGGCAAGTGCTGGAGGAAGGCCAGCACAGCCCAGGGACAGGAGGGAAGTACCTGTCCCAAAAGCCATCTCACCGCTACGTTTTCTCCCTATCCAGTCCCCAGGGCAGAATCACCCGCGGGAAGTGCTCCAGGAGCATTTTGAGACCCCGGAGCCCAGCGCATCCCCGGGCTGCCCGTGTGGCTCCGCGCCGCGACCGCCCCACGCAGAGGTCCAAGTGCCATCTAGTGGCACTCGGGGCCCCGTGGGACAGACGGGAGTCCCCAGCTCCCCGGCAGCGAGCCTTGCGCTGCCCACCGCCTCCGCACGCCGCTTCCCCGCCGCTCTCCCCTCTTCTCCACGGAGACACCCTTTGCCACCACCCCACAGCCCTTCTTCCCCACCTCTGTGTCGCCTCCTCCCCCGATCTCCACCTTCTTTCTTTTTCCCATTGCCTCATATCCCTGCTTTCCCATGCCCCTGTATCCTCCCCTTCCTCCACACCGGACCTGGGCTGTGGCCACCTCCCCCTGGGGCTGTCACACCGTGCAGCACGCTCCAAGGGCAGGGACTGCAAAGCCACTGAAGGACTGTCTCCTCCCAGGCTCACAAAGCAGGGAAATGGCTTTGGTATGGGACTGTCTGCCCTGTTCACACTCCTGAGTGTCTGTCTCTGTTGTCACCTCCATGCCCTGTCCCTCCAGTGACATCCCCAAGGTGGCTCTAGCCGCCTCCCCAGCACTGGAGCTGCACAGAACCTGCAGCAAAGGTGCTGTGGGCCCCCCAGCAGCTCCCCAAGGGTGGCTTTGGTGGGACCTTGTCAGTGGCAGGAGCCACGAGGGGGCTCCAGGAACCCATCAGAGACAGCGGAGAAATGCCAGGAGCAGAGCCTACTTCTCCCGCAGGATTGAGGAGAGATGTTAAGAGCAGAGCTCACATTTCCTGGACAATTAGGTCTTTTCCAGTATCCCAGGTGGAGGAGAGCAGAGGAGATGCCACAGCTCAGACCAGAAGCAGGATCTGCCAGCACTTTTTTGCCTGTCATATACATCATGACAAGGAGCAGAGCCGTGTGCCCAACACAGGGCCTGAGAGAGGCTGTGGTGCGGGCTGTGCTGGGCTGACCCAAAGGGCAGCAGGGTCACAAACATTTGCAGGATATTGGCTTTCGGTGTATGACCATTTATACCAGTCACAGATTCACCCCACAGTCTTATTCCTGTGGGTCCACACTTAATTCCCCAACACTGAGTAGAGTTCAACAGGGATAAAACAGATGTGAGAGTTATTTCAAAGAGGTGGATTTACCCCCAGCATTAAAGAAATACTTTGGACAACACTGCTGAGCTCAGTCCTGGATAAGCATCGTGGACATGCAGAAGTAATTCCATGAATGACCTCTTCAAGTATGAGAGACATTGGTGAGAAAGCAGGTGATCTGTCACAATCTAACTCCACAGTTCCACCAGCACCTGGGGACAAAAACACTCCTTCCTAAAAACCCAGCATGCCCACTCCAGTCACTGCAAGGTGAGACTTCGGAAAATACTTTTGCAAGTGCCCCAGTAAGGTGGGACAAGGCTCCATACCCCTGGCATTGCTGATAGCTGTGAGCCAGGTGGGTGTTTCAGAAAAAGAACAGGTAACCATGCACATGAGACCCTTGCCTGGCACCCTGCCTGGACAGCACCAGATCCTCCTCCAGTGACCTCTTTTGCCTTTATTCTTCAGGGACCCTTCACACAGCCATGTGAGTGACCAGGCCTGGCTATGATGAACCCTCCTCTCTAACATATGGGAATAATGCTGGAGAAGGCATTGCAGCCAGAACACATTCTCCACCACCTTCCCTTTGCAGGTCCTCATCTGCCTCCCCACCACCAGACACTGCAGCACAGGGTTTATATTGCTACAGATGGCAGTCAGGGCTGAACTACTGTAACCCAGGGAGGCAGTGCAATTAGCCAGGCCAGCTCATTAGGGCTCCAAAAGGACTCATTTGGAGATCTGAGTCCCTTACTAGAGGATTCAGCAATGTAGATGTTGGGGCTGGAGTTTGGAGCAGGAGGCTGTGGGGATGCAGGAGGCTGCAGGTAATTTTAGGCACTTGGGTAAAGCAGAATTGAAGCTGTGGCCATGCAGCCACTGCCTCTCAACTTTCTTTAGGAGCCCACAATGTCTCAGGTAAGATTTGGCCAGGAAAAAACTGAGTACTGAGCTGGTCAGTATGAGTTTTCAGGGAGATATGATTCTGCACACCAAGGGGGTTGGAGGATGGGGACAAGAACTGGGTCAAGCAAAACCTCTAGGATTCAGCAGTCTCAGGGTAATCAGCTCAGAGGGCTGCTGATGGGACCTGCAGTGTCCTGCCTTTTGGGCATCCTCTCCTGCCTTCCAGATCCTGCACGGTCAGCATGGATGCTCTAAGCTCATGCTGCATCCACCAACATGGTCCGAAAACCTGCAGAGCTGTTGTTACCACCTTACACTTTTGAGTCCAGCCTTGAAGAGTAAACATTTTGACCCGAGGTGATCTGTCTTGAAAGAATTATGGGCAGGCAAAGAAAATCTCACTTCAGAATTCATATTGCCCCTGAATTAGAGAAGCCATTCCAAAGAGATATAGAAGGCTGCTGTGATGGAAAAATTAATGTATGAAGGACCCATCCTGCAGAACAGGCAGGGAAAAAATAGATCACAGTGTATTCAGGGCTCAGACAAGACCACGCTTGCCTTCAAAAATAAATCCTTGCATTTGACACATTGCTTACATATTAATTAGTTTGATCAGCTTGCCTGGGTGTGTTAACATGAGTGAGAGCTCGTGTCTGTATAGTGATAAGCTGTTAAAACTTCCCAAATAGAGCTACAAATTATGGCAGACTCAGGACCTTTCTCCTGTTTTCTAGTGCTTTTCCACTCATATTTTTCTGTTTTATTTCACTGTGTCTCTTAGGTACCATTTATTTCTCAGTGCAGAACCGGAGACTCATGGGAATGAGAGAAGCAGCCTCTGCATGGGAAGCCAAGGAACCATAATCCCCCAAAACAAAAAGACAAGAAATGGAAAAAGAAAATTCTACTTTTTTCGCTCAATCCCCTTTCCTCCCAGCATCTCTAGTATTGCTGGAGGGGCAAAGCCTGTGCAGAGGCTGGAGGTACCATCGCCCCTTTAACAGCAGCGCCACAGCCTGACATCAGTGAGCTATGGAGTCCGGGAGCGCTGGGAGCTGCTGCTCCAGGAGTGGTGCCAACCCATCCCTGTTTCCCTGCCTCTTCCCAGCTCTTGTTTTTGTGTTCCTTTTAACATGCCGCATGTGTATCCGTGCCTGCCAGTGGATGTCTGCGGGGTTTACATTAACCAGCTCAAGCTGAAGTTGGTAAACAGCTATTAAATTTTGCTCCTCATGTGTCCAAGGAGATTTCTGAATGAGGGAGTCGCTTGCATCCTTTGACGTCCTACGTGCTATTCCCTTATTTGCAGCCCAGATCGATCTTCTTCCCACTTAGCTATGCAGACAGGGGAGTTTGGGTTGGTTTGTGCCTGGCACAGCGAGGGGAGATCCCGTGGTTTAGCAGGGAGTGTTCATGTTTTTACCTGTTTCCTGAAGAGGAGGGAGTCAAGCTCAGAACCTGGAACTTTAGTGTTTAAAGTTCTCACTCCTGAGCAGAGTCCACATCTAAGGCTGCTCTTTTGCTCTGGGACTAAATACTGAATATGGCAATTCCTCAATTCTACAGAAGGATGCAAATTAGGGCTTGATTTTATTCGGACAGCCACAAGTCCATAGTTTCTTGGAAGCCAGGTTCCCATCCAAAAAGCTGCTCGGCACTAAGCAGAGATGCTGAAAGCAATTCCCGAGCGCCGATCCCAGCGGTAGCACCACCATTTATCCCCGCACAGTTTTTTTTTTCCACACATTCTTGCCTTCTGTTTTTGCTGGAGCCTCAGACCCTATTGAGAAGCAAATTTTAGCCATCTGGCAAAGCAGGCTGTGAGGGGGGAAAAAAAAGAGAGAGAAAACACAATGTGCATGGGCACACACACACAAAACTCTGGAGATTAGGGAAGACAAAAACTCCACTGAATGCTGGAGCGCGGGGCAGCCCCGCGGTGGAGAGGAGGGAGAGGCGGGCGGGGAGGAGGTCTCGGACGCCGGCAGGTCTGCCTGCCTGCCTGCCTGCTGCCTGCCTGGATGTGGGGAACGGGTGCAGGCACGGGAAGGAGTGACCTGCATGGAAAATGCCAGACAGCTCCAGACGCACACACACAGAGGCGCACACACGCTCGCAAATCTCCGGACAGAGATAAGGCGGACAGCGGAGCGTTGGGAAAGAGGCAAAGCCGTCTCCCGCAAGCGAGTCATCAATCCTCCGCACCAAATCCGCCGGGAAACTCTCCCAGCAGCAAAATGAGGTGAGTACCTCCGCCACGGGCTGACCCCGGGCTCCCGCACTCCGTGGTCTCAGGGCACGGCCGGGCAGGGGGGGCCGTCCTGCTGAGGAAGGATTCTCGATGCTGACCGCGGCTCCAGATCCCCTATTTGTGAGCGAACAAGGCGTTGCTCACGCCCCGGCTTCGTGCCGCAGCCCTGCTGGCACGCCGGCATCCCGGCAGAGCCAAAGGGACATCCTGGCATGGGCACCGCTCTGCCACGGCCGAGGGGAAAAGGTGCGAGCGAGGTGGGACCTGCTGCACGGGCTGCTGTGCACACCGCGGTCATTTACCACTTTCGCATGAGGTTAGGACTTTCGTGTCATGGGGAAGAAGTTTGATGCTGTTTTGCCTACCCTGGGGAAAGCAGAGCTGCACAAGAAAACAGTCTGTTGAAACGGAGGAGGTGATGCCCATTTACACCAGCTCAGTGTCCAGCCCCATGCATGTCCTCTGACCAGAGGAGTAACAGTTTTTCCCTTCACACATTTTTGTGGTTTCAGAAAAGCTGTCAGAAAAGGGCATGTTCAACCTCACTCTGCTTGAAAGAAAAATCAATCCAAATTTGTCAGCTCCCATTTACTTTTCTTTGTAACAAAGAACTGAGAAAAGTGATGGCACGACACAAATGAACCCCAGAAATTTACTGCCCTGGTTTTGAAAGAACACAGGTTAAAAATAATGCACTAATGCAGCTTCAATTTCCTCACCAGCATACCTAAATCAAGCCCTGATTTTGAAACCAGGTATACGCGTACGTGTGAGTAGTTCCAATGTCTGTTGTACACACCTACAAGCCTTTGCCAGGCCTTAGTGCCTATTTTAGAAATTTTCATCTCCAATGGCTCTTATTTCCTGCATGTTTCTTTTCCATTGTATGCTCCATTATGTGTAAAGAGCCTGAGGTCTGCTCCTCTTTCTGGGTCCTATGCAATAGCACAGGCTTTTGTGTTCACACCTCCAGCACAGGTGGTGTTCTCTCCTTGCACAGAGGAATACTCAGTTTATGCTCCCTTTCATGTCAAATGAACCTCGAGGCTGTGGAAGTCAGCTGGACTACCACAGATTTGCCTGATCTCTCTGCCCTCCTCTGGGATAAACAAGTTGGTAACAAGCTGGGACAAACTCTTCAGGCCGAGATTTTTTAAAAGATGGGTTTGATGATAAAACATGTCTATGGATCTCAGCTTCTGTGCTTCTCCATTTTGGGGGAGAAAAAAAGGAGAAGAAAGAAGAAGAGAAGAGAAAAGAGAAGAGAAGAGAAGAAAAGAAAAGAAAAGAAAAGAAAAGAAAAGAAAAGAAAAGAAAAGAAAAGAAAAGAAAAGAAAAGAAAAGAAAAGAAAAGAAAAGAAAAGAAAAGAAAAGAAAAGAAAAGAAAAGAAAAGAAAAGAAAAGAAAAGAAAAGAAAAGAAAAGAAAAAAAGAAAAAAGAAAAGAGAAGAAAAGAGAAGAGAAGAGAAGAGAGGAAGAGAAAAAAGAAAAAGAGACAAAAGAAAAGAAAAGAAGGTAGAGTGTAACATGCAGGGTTGCAAAGCTGAGGCCTGGTTCCATCTTTGCCCAGCTGCAAAGAAGTGTGTTGTTTATTGAGAGCTAATGATCCCAATTTGGCATGATGAGGCTAAGCAGTAATAATAATAATAATGATACTTAGCAGTTATTGCCATGATGCTTTCACTAAACCGATTTAGAAAGCATCATTATTTTATTAAGCATGCTTATGTTTATTCTTCCATTAAATGAAGATTTACCCACCAGAGCTCCATTAGTTAACGGATGTGTTGCCAATGGCTGCTGCTCCCAGAAGCACACGAAACACCAAGCTCCTGATGGCACTTCAGGCTGGCTGGGAGCTGTGGAGGTGCCTTCACATCACATGTGGCACCCACCTGTCTAAGGGGCTTTCCCCTCATGGGAGCCACATGCAGCTCCCACCTCCCAGGGGCTGCTCACGGTGCCATGGTGCTGCATATCCTCCTGCATGATCCACTTGGGAAAAGAGATGTGCCTTCCACAGGTGTCGTCACTGCCAGAGTTTCATTTCGTCTCCTCACATGTGTGTTCCAGGTACCCCCTGGCCTGGCCCTTCTGTGCCTTGCTGCTTTGCGTGGCAGATGCCATGGAGCTGACAGACATGTTTGGGGAGATCCAGTCTCCCAACTTCCCCGACTCCTATCCCAGTGACTCGGAAATGACGTGGAACATCTCTGTGCCTGACGGATTTAAAATCAAGCTGTACTTCATGCATTTTGACTTGGAGTCGTCCTACCTCTGTGAATACGACTATGTGAAGGTGAGCTGTGAGATCTCAGGGCAGATGGTGGGGTAGGCAGCAGAGAGGCTTGGCCAGCTGAGAAAGGGTGGTGCTGGAAAAGCTGGGAAGAAGACAGTTTGCCCCATTTTATTGGGCTCAGGAGTTGTCAGTCCAGTGGACCACGGGGAGAACACAGGTAAGCTGGCAGCATCCATTGTGTTCCAAGTGAGCAGGACACCAGAGTCAGAGCTTACCCACAGAGGAACAGATCTTTGAAAGTATTTGGGCACCTAATTCTTACTGCACCCAATGGAATTTTCACACCTAGGGACTGATAAAACACCTGTGGCTAAACACCAGTTTGTGCCACTCTGATGCCAGCAAGCAGAACCCCTGAGCTGGGCACACTTTGTCAGGTCATGGCTGTGGGGGCCTCTTGCAGCCAGCCTGGATCCCTGGCCACGCCTTGCAGGCTCTTGGGACACCCTGCCCAGCCCCATGGAAAGCAAAAGAGAAAGGTAAGACCTGAGCTTGAGGCTGCTATGGAGGTTTCCAGGCTGCTGTCAAGGCCAAAACCTCCAAATATTTCTGCTTCACTGCTGGGCAGTAACCCACCCAAAACTGTGGTGGCCATACACTGCAGTGCCCCAGAGCAACCTTGCCTTTACACCACAGCTTTCTCCAAGCAGGGCTCTCCTTCACATCCAGGACAAGGGAGGCTCTCCACATCTTTGAAAATGGTCAAGTGTGGTGATTCTGGCAGGCCAGCAGCAGCCAGCAGGTTATACACCTATATATACCTGGCTGAATACACCTAACACCATCACCCAGGACAAGCTCCACCCTGCCCCTCCACAGAGAGGAAGGTGGAGCTTGCTCCCAGGTCTGGAATCACAGAACTTGGCCCTGGTGCGAGTTGCCAAATAATTGAAATTATTGTTTTATTCTTGTCCTAAGAAAACAAGGCAAACATTTGTGTGTTTTTTCCTCTAGGATCTGTTGCTCCCTGCTTTAATTTCCCCTTTATGCTGGCACTCACTCTGCTACTAACAGCTCTCATTGAGGTTTGATTAGTTCTTTCTGCTTCTCCTGGATCTTCTCCAAGCACAAGGGCCAGGGACATATATAGAGATATATTGCTTTAAAACCCCAATAAGCTCAAGGAACAGATTTCTTGGAAACTTTCCCCATTCCAAGCTTTACCCCTCCTCCCACCCTTCACCTCCTGCTCTTTTTTCCTTTTTCATAAGGCTCCCTGTTATTTGGCCATGGTGCCAACTTGGCACCAGAGCTCTCTGTGCCGCTGGATTTCCATAAGAAGGCGGTATTTTTCACAGGGATTTAGATCTCAGCTGTATAAATTTGCTCGGGGCTGTAACTCAGCTTGCAGAGCCTCCACCACAGAATTACATTTGAAAAGGGATGAAAATGGATGGATTACAGGGGATCCAGAGGTTACTCTTCTGGGTGAGAGTGCAGTCTTGATGCTACTAAAGCACTGACTTAGGAAACATTAAGGAGAGCAGTGAATGACTCTGTGGCTCTTTTCCTCCTTGGGCTTGTGTGTCCAACTCTGTCTGCACCAGTGCAAGGTGTAAAAACAGCATCAGGCCCCTCTTTGATAGAGGCCATAGTGCATGGCTATAGAATGTAAGTATAAACGTGGTACATACAGGTCCTTCTCTATAATATTCTGCTGGTTTCAGTGAGGAAGCTCAGAAACACAGGCAGATCTGTGTTCCACAGTGCTCAATGGATTCTCCATCTATGAACTTGTACCATTGCTTTATGAGCTCATGGCTAACTTTATTCTCTGCAGCACCACATGCCAGAAAGTTGGAGAGGTTCAATATATTATATGCCTCTGTGAGAGTGAAAAAACACCTTCTTGTTTGTTCAGGGTCTTCATTATCTTGACTGCCATAAGAAAGAGGTTAAAAAGGGGCTGAGCAGTGGAGACTCAACTTAGGACAGGGAAAAAGCCCCTGTGGCCAGGCCTTTGCTTCCCTCACTCCTTGGCTGCCCACACACCCAAGCTCTTAGATAGTGTAGAAGCTTATCCCAAGTGGCAAGCTCAGGGTGATCCGAGCTGTAAACCCACACAGACCTCTGCCTTCGGGGTGGTCTGCAGAAGGGAACAGTTTCCAGAGCTCTGAAACAATGGCTAATTAAACAATAGCTGTTTATTTATATATATGCACATGCACGCGTGAGCGTGTGTATATATGTAAAAGGAACGTGGCTCCTAAAGAAACGCTCACAGCATGGGAGGCTTGTTTCTGCAAATGGGGATGGTAGAGAAGGGGAGTGGCACTTCAGTAAGGAAGTGAGCCAGGAGGAATAGGAGGAACAGCCATCCCCAAAATACCCACCTGGAGAAGCCCCCCATGCAGGTAGAAAACTCCAGTCACATGCTGGGAAGCCAAACTCTGGGCCTCAGCACATTGCAGACAGCCTCTCCTCAGGTTTTGGATGGCTGCTGTCAGCCACCTGCCAGATGCATGGGGACAGGGATGGAGCAGCCACCCACCTTGGGCTGCCATCTTCCTGCTCCTTCCCTTTGTTGTGCTGCTCAGCAGGCTCTGCCCAGCTCATCACAGTCCACAGGGAACAAATTTGGGGATACCTCATTTGCAGATGGTTTCACCATGGCTTGCAAGCCTGCAGCACTGGCCCAGGGCACCCAAAAAGCCACAGCCCTAACCAGAAAATCAGGTAAAGTGACTTGAATAGTGTCACTGAGGAGCACTGTGGCAGAGGCAGGGAGATGGACGATGAAATCCTGGCTTCTAAGGGGCCATCATGAGTAAATCCCCAAGCTTATTACTATTAGACATCTGAGCCTGAGGACCTGTCTGTGAGCTTTTGCACATCACTCAGACAAGCCCTGGAATTAAGTCAGCCCCCAAGAGCTTGGCAGCCAGCTACAGCCAGCTCCTTGATTGGAATGAAGATGGCGGGACACCACGGCAATGATTGCTGAGGCACTGGTGGGGGGCATGCAGGACCAGGGAACAAGCTTGGTGTTTCATTCAGGGCAGTGCATGCCCAGCCTGGAGCTGCAAGAAGGGTACAGAAGACCCATGTACACCTTTCTCTGTTCAAATGAGGGAAAAAAAGTACAAATCAAGGTTTGGCATGAACTGAGAGCTCAGGAGGAGAGCATCCTCTTCTGGTCCTGTCAGCCAGCCCCAGCCAGGGGGTCGTTCATTCCCTGGGAGTGTGGGGTCCCAAAAGGAACACTTTGAACCCCAGGAGGCAGCTGGGAGGAAGGGAGAGCCCAGGGCTTTGCTGCTTGTCTTTCCCATCCTGATAGCTCTCTGCAGAGGTGTCTGGTGGCACCGGCCATTCCCCTGTGCCACTGGGGACCAGTTACCCCCAGTGCAGGGGAAGGAGGAGGACCAGGCATGGGAGCAAGTCGCCAGCTCTTGCAGGACCCAAACATCCTGCCTGGGTCTCTTTTCACCCCAGCCCCTCCAGGGAATAAGCCTTGCCCAGAAATAGGGCATGTGGGTGCAGCTGCCCTGCAGGAGGGGACAGTCTCTGGACACCAAGCCAAATCCGCAGCACAGGAAACCAGCCATCCTGCTTTGTCACCCATGGCATGGTATGTTCCCATGGAAATTCAGGGCTATTTCATGTCTGCATATGAAAGAACCCTTGATGTATCTTGGGAAGAGGATGTCCAGGCGACTTAGATGAAGGCTTTTGCAGGGGCTGTTCCTGCTTCATTCCCAAGTCAGTAGCAGCAGCATTGTGAAAGAAAAGCCCCGTTGCTCTGGGTGTTGCCTTCTTGCCACACTCTGTGGGGCCGCTCGGCGGGGGCCACTTCATGCCCTGCCCTGGCTCTGAGCGTCTCCACCCCATGTCATGTTCCCAGTGTCTTCAGCCCAGCACTGCGATTTCTCTGCCTAATGAGCCATTTATATATATTACAAGTGGTATGTTTGGCCTTCATCAGTCCAATTAGTGCATTCCTGGAGGGCTGGAGAGGGGGGGCGGGTGGCGGCTGTGTTTCCGTGTTGCCGGCTGCCTGCTCCTCTCCGGCAGCAGACACCAAACTGCCGGGCCAAATTCCCCTCGGTGTTTCTGGCATTTCATTAACCCCCTGGCCGCAGGAGGCACCTCCGGAGCATCAGTGCTCCCCGGCATCCCCAGCAGCCCATGCCCTGGGGCAGCCTTTTTTTCCTGCCAGTCTGGGCATCCCAGGTCCTGCCCCTAAGGGGGGGAAGTCAGTGTGGGTGGCAGAGAGGGGCCCCAGAGCTTGGGACACCCCTTAGCCACAGCAGCAGCCAAAATGCAGAGGGATAGAGCCACAGCCAGGGAGGGACTCCAATCTGCCTCCATCCAGAAGGGCAGAAGTCTTAATGAGGGACTGAGGATACAAGAAGAAACAGGGAAGAGAGCAGGAGGCATTGGCAAGGGTAAATTTAAGGCACAAGGGTGTCACCATATTTTATTTTTCAAAGGAGGATTCTTTCAGCGTATTTTTATAGGGAATTTCTCTGTGGCCATTGATATTTCCCTCAGGGACACATCTTCTCTAGTGAAAACGTCGACATCGTGTCCCGAGAGGGAGAAACTCCAAACAAACAACCAGGATTTAATTACCAGCCTGCTTGCTGGATGTAAATGATCTACAAAAAAGTATACAGTCGCCAGCAGAAGCAGCAAATATTAACCAGGGATGATGACCTCTCTGTTTAGTTTACTGCTGAAGGGCTGCCTCTGCTCCCTGTGGCTCAGGGCATGGGACCCGTCTCAGATAAGCGGCTGTGGATACCTTCAGTGAGGAGAGCACAGCTCTCCCGGGGCCCGTCCTGCTGCTCCAGGGCTGTATCCAGGGATGCTGGGGGCAGTGTTGGGGCTGGCCCCATGGCTGGAGCATCCTCGAGCAGAGACACAGGGCACTGGGAAGATTTTCCTGCTCTTCAGGAATGCAGCGCTCCAGGTCCTGCACTCTCTGGGGCTGAAGGAAAAGGATGGGAGCTCACACGGTGGCTCTTGAGTCCTGGCAGAGGTGACAGCCACCAGCCCCACATAGAGCAGTGGGCTGGAAATTCCTCCTTCCTACAGATTTCCTTAAGAAAAAGCATCTTCTGTGCAAGAAGCTGTGTCCCACGTGCTGGCGCAGCCAAGTCTGCGCGTCAGGGTTGAAATGCCTTTTTCCTTCACTTTTGGTGATGGCACTCCCGTTTTTCAGTCTGAAACACTATTTCATTTCAAAACAATCTTTCAGATTTAAAAGCAATTCTAAAGCACCACAGTATATTTCAAAGGGATTGAAACCAGATGGAGCCCAAATTACTTTTTTTCTTTTTTTGCCCCAGAATGCTGTTACAAAAAAAAAAATTCAATTGGGTTTTTGTCCCCAAAGCAGGGTTCGTGTTTTTTCTTGAAATTCCCAAAATTTATCATCGGAAAGTGTCTCTCTTTTCTGGCCAGCTCCGGCTTGTATGAGAGGATGGAAAATATCTGGAGGCAATGTCAAGGCATGCTGAGTTGCCATTTTCATGTTGGCTTTCCCTAGTGTGAACGAGTTTCCGCCTGTTTGTTCAGCTCTGGGAAATTTCCCTTTCAGCCCCAGACCCTCCCCAGCAGGCACAACCTGTCTCTAGGTGACAGGGATGGAGTCGGAGAAGGGTGTCACCTTGCTGAGGCCAAGCAAGCCAGTGACAGCATTCCAAAACCTGCAGGACCCCATGGGCCCCTGAGCAGATGACTGTTTTCCCCAGGCATGTGCTGGGGGGCTGCAGACTTCATCACAGCCTCAATAGCAGTGGCTTGGCATGAGCCATGGCAGGCTGGCTGCTGGTGTTCATCACATTCCTCTGCCGAGGCTTATTCATATTCAAATCCCCTGGGGGAAAGCAGGCAGGGTGCTGGGAACTGCCTGGGAGAGGTCGTGGTTGAGACTGGGGTTGGGGATGGGATGTGTAGGAGAAGGAGGTGGATCAGTGCTGGAGAAAACGGCAAGGAAAAAGGAAAGGAGGGGGTTTCCAGGAAAGACTGAAGGTTCTTCTGCACAAATTACAGTGCTTTAAGACAGAGATAAGGCTGTGTTTTAAAGGGCTGCAAATAGAGGATACTGAGTGTGCTGATATGAAAACAGGGCACCCTGACTCATCACTCCCCTTCCTCAGGCCTCTGGGTACACGATCAGAGTCCCAGCAGTGCCTGGAATCACAGACAGAGAGCCTGGGTGGGAGGGACAGGACTAAGCTTGTCCAAGGCAGCCCAGGGGACAGAAATTACAGCTGCTAGTTTGAGCTGATACAAAACCAATAGGCAGGGACTCCTCTAGGCCCCTCACACAGATGCTGCTGTCTGGATTAGTGTTTGAGCCATGGGAAGAGGTGAGGGCAAGCATCTCAGGTACCAACAGCTCTGAGTGGGAATGACACAGCCCAGGGCTGATTTTCACACCCCTTCTTCTGCAGCACCTCCCCACATCCTCATCCTTTGTCCCAAATGGGCTCCCACCCTGCATCCCCCCCTTACACCCCCCAGCTCTTCCCTACATCCTAGATGCCACCTGCTCTCAGCATCTGCTTCAGAGGTGCCTCCAGGCAGATCAGGCAGACCTGAGTCCCGGTGCCCCATGGAGACACTGGTGAGCCCTGGCAGGAGACAGGCTGGGCAAGCACAGGCATGAGCTCCTGGGTACAGAAGGTGATTCCAATCGCAGCCTGACCTCCCAGGAAATACACAGCAGGCTCTCCGGGCTCACCCTTTCTTTCTGCTAACAGATTGAAACTGAGGACCAGGAGCTGGCAACCTTCTGTGGCAGAGAGAAAACGGACACAGAGCAGGCTCCAGGACAGCAAGTGATCCTGTCCCCAGGGCCCTACATGGGGCTCACTTTCAGGTCTGACTTCTCCAACGAGGAACGCTTCACCGGCTTCGATGCCCATTACACTGCCGTGGGTAAGCAGCATTTGAGCCTGCACGGCCAGCTTGCTAGGGCGGGGAATCAGATTTGCAGGGACCACATCCCAGGTCAGCCTTAGGTTCCCTGGCAAGAGAAGAACTTCTGTGCAGCCCTTGGGCCATGCGGGACCCACTGGGTGCTCATGTGGCCCACCACATGGGATAACGGATTTGTCAGTGTTGTGGCAAATGTCCCCACGAGGAGTGATGTGTGGAAAGCTTCAGGGTGACCTCCCTTCCTTGTTAACCCCATTCTAGATGTGGATGAGTGCCTGGAGAAGAGTGATGAGGAGCTGGCTTGTGACCACTACTGCCACAACTACATTGGCGGGTACTACTGCTCCTGCAGGTTCGGCTACATCCTCCACTCCGACAACAGGACCTGCAAAGGTACCACAGGCACAGCCCAGACACAGGGATGGGCACACAGAGGGTCCCTGAGGAGGATTCACACCTACAAAACACAGGCAAAACAGCCCTTTTTTGCTGCCAGGAGAGATGAGGTGCCTCTTCCCCTACAAACCAGAAGCCTGGGACTCCTCCCAGGGGGTGTGCTCCTCAGCTAAGCTCTATAGATGTCCTCAAGTCAGAGAAATGAAAAGGCTTAGTCCCTGCTCTGAATCTGCATCATGTAGATTAGGTGGGACTAGCTCTCAACCCAGGGCTTCTGTGCCATGGGCATATTTGGAAGGTGGCTGTGTGAGATTCTCCTTGCATGGATACATATTTGGGATCCATGTACTCTTATTTGGAATCCATGGATCCACCCAACAGACCCCACTCCACTGGGAGGATTCCTAAGTATGGTCAGGGCTGGGACATGACTGTCAGGGCCCTGATGGAGCCATGGCTGTGTTTCAGTGGAGTGCAGTGACAACCTCTACACCCAGAGGAGCGGGGTGATCACCAGCGCTGACTTCCCCAGCCCCTACCCCAAGAGCTCGGACTGCCTGTACCGGATCGAGCTGGAGGAGGGTTTCTTCATCACCCTCAACTTCGAGGACAGCTTTGATGTGGAAGACCACCCTGAGGTGACCTGTCCATATGACCACATCAAGGTGAGCTGAGTTCTGCACACTCCTCCTCTTGTACTCACCTTTTGTGTCCCCAGCGCTCTGGTGATGGGATCAAAATCGCCCCAGTCTAAACAGGGATGGTGGAGTCAGCAGGAGCCCTGTGCTCTATTGACCCCTGTCTCTTACCACATCTGCTTGTGACCCTTTGAGCCAACAGTGACCCTGTTTCTGTTCACATCCCCCCAACACATCGTGCTGGAACCCCACTCCAGTCCCATCCATTGTCCTCAGGGATCAAAGAGGCCCCCCAAACCACCCACTCATCCTTGCCTCGGCAGATCAAAGCAGGCCAAAAGGAGTTTGGACCTTTCTGTGGAGAAAAGTCCCCAGGACGCATTGAAACCCAAACCAACAGCGTGCAGATCCGCTTCCACAGTGACAACTCTGGAGAGAACAGGGGCTGGAAGTTGTCATACACAGCAATTGGTAACTCCTGCTGCTTTCCTCTGTTTGCTGGGCTTGGGAACAGGAAGGGCTTTATAAACCCTGCAGGTGGACACCATGAGTTTGATGGTCCATGATCCTGTCTCTAGAAAGGATATGTTCCGGAAATCACAAGAGGAGAGCCCTCCCTCCAAGGGGTTCTTTTTTTCCCTACAACAACTGGGCTCTGTAACAAGACCACATTGCAAAGCAGAGCAATTTTGGGCAGAATAATTGCACAAGCTACTGTTATTAGCTCCCAGATTTGTAACGCTCAAAGCCAGAGAATTACAGACTAAAGGAAATACCTGGAACCTCCATGCCTTCTAAAAGAGCCTGATTGAGCCATGACAGTGCAGACTAAGAGTAAAAGTAGGGCAGAGATGCTCAAATTCCGCTGTATGGGCTGGGTGGAAGAGCTGGGACTTTGCATTTTCTCCATGTATTCTTCTGTTTAGCTTAATTTGCTTTTTATTCAAAGGAAACCCATGCCCACTGGTGCAACCACCGATCAATGGGAAAATTGAGCCTTCTCAAGCCAAGTACACCTTCAAAGACCAGATTGTCATCAGCTGCAACACTGGATACAAAGTGTTCAAGGTAGGCATTGACAACACAGAGCTGGGAATATGGGTAGGAAGAAGAGGATACTTCCTCTGAAAGCTGTTGCATCTTTGGGAGAGTGAACACAACCACACACCATCCTCACCCCCTGCCCAGGGGCAAGGAAAACACCTCCTCTGAGAGCCAACACCTTGCCTTTCCAAAGACATCGAGGAAAAGAGGAGATGGAATTTTCCTGAGCCACCCTCTCAGCATCCCTCCAGAGCCAGCAAACTCACAGAATGTAAGGCCTGGCACCTCTGCTAGAGAAAAAGCCAGCAAAAGTCCTGAGGCAGCTGCCAGGGCTCTGCCTGCCCCCCACCTCAGTGGGCACTGTCTCAGTAGCCCTGCAGAGGGCCAGCCTCCTCTGACTGGGAGGTCCTCGGGGACTTGGGGACAGCTTCAGTGAGTCAAGGGGGGCAGGATTTTGGCAGGGTCTCTTTGGGAAGGAGCTGGGAACCACAGGGAGCATGGCTGACTCATGGCGTGGCTGTCTTCCCTCCAAGCCAGTAGCCCACTTTGACTTCCGACATGGATTTGGGTTTTCGTCTGATCTCCTCCCAGTCCCGTCCTTCATGCAGAGCTGCCTCCTTACCCATCTCATAATTTACAACAGGAATAAATTACTCCAGCTCTTTGGCTTTCAGTGTTTCACTGAGTTGCTGGCAACAAGAAAACTCAAGTTTTTCATTATGATTTTATTGCAATTTTTTGCTGAAAAAGTCCTCTTCCAGGGAACACTGGATATAACTGGACTAAATCACCAAGAAATTCCCTTGTTATTGAGAGATTTATTTCTTTGCCTTGAACATTAATAGGAGATTTTTGATTTGGTTTTTGTTTGTTTGTTTTGGTTTGGTTTGGTTTTTTGTTTGTTTGTTTTTTTGTTTGGAGGTTTTTGTTTGGGTGGTTTGTTTGGTTTTTTTTTTTGGTACCTTCTGCACAGGATAACGTGGAAAGTGACTCCTTCCAGATCGAGTGTCTGAAGGATGGCACATGGAGTAACAAGATCCCTATCTGCAAAAGTAAGGACACCCTTCCCTACCCTGCCAATGTCCTTTGCCTGCTAAAATCATTTCATGCTAATGGGAGCTGCCCTGCCAGAGTGGAGTTCCTTACTCAGAGACACAAACCCAGCCAGAGAGGCTACGTAAGCCTGGAAAGCTCTTTTGGCTTGTTCTTGGATAACATAACAGGGCTCAGGGCAAATGCCACAAGCAGAAGATTGGTGCTTTTATTTAGATTACTCATATAACTTGATTTGTGAGTCACTTTACTGTCTCCCTGTCAAAGAAAGAGCAAGCCTGGCTCTTGAGAACTGGCTCTGTCAGATAAACCTGGGATAATCTAGTTCCTGGTCCAAATTTCCTTCCCAATGGAGGCTATTAAGATGCAGGGCATTAGAGAGGTCCCAGGTACTAGTCTAAACTGGGCACTGCTCAGATAAGTGAGAGGGGAGAGAAAAATGTCCAAATATTTACAAACCTTAAAATGGGAGAAAAGGAGAGGAGAAAAGGAATGCCATTTAAAAGGACGGGTGATAATTTGAATCATCTCTTCTTTCATCTAACCCAACTCTTCTCTCAGCTCAGGCTTGGGATATGTATCTGATCACACCTTTTCCCTTTCCCCCAAACCTCTCAGCACTCATGGAGGCTCTCACTGCTGCTCAGTGCTGTAAGGCTGGCCTAGAAAGGAGAAAAGCAGCAAACATGGTCACAGGTTGTTCCAGGTCCTTTCAGGAGAGGCAGGAGGGGATGCTTTCTAGAGGTGTTGGGATCCAGGCACTCCTTATCTGGGCAGACTCTTTTTCTTTTAATAATATTGTGCATCTTACCTTAGAAGAAAGAGTATTTCCAGAGTTCTAATTAATGTTTTCTCAAGCCAAATGGAAGAAGCCTCTGGGAGGCTCTCAGACTTGCTAAATAGATTAATAACTAAAAGGGCTTCTTAAAAACTGTGGGGTCAGTGATGCCTCTGCCCTACTGAGGAACTCCCCACTCCTACTGTCTCACTACCACAGATTCCCATTGATTTTACCCAGCTGCTACAGTGATCAGATAAAAGCTGGCATTGTCTAAAAATTAGACCAAAATCTAGGTAAATATTTTTAACAACAAAAATTATTATTTTTTTGAGAAAATTGAAGTTATTACCTGCATTGTTCCAGCTTGGCTCGAACTGATCCCTTCTTGTGTAATATGACTCACTACACTAAATTTTTAAGACCTTTTTGGAAAGCCAAGAAGCCCCTAAATTATCAGTTTAGGCCTCCAGACTGCAAAGACTCCCACCTCCCTGGGATGTCTGTGAGAGGAAGGGCACAGACAATGCAGAAAATAGAAAACTGCAAAGCAGATAAAATCCAGCTCCATAGCCTGGAGAGGCTGAACAGAAACCTGTGACAGCTTCTCCCAGCCACTGCTCCCAGGCTGCCCTGGCTGAGCAGAGAGAGGGGGTCCCCAGCAGGGCCATGGCTCCACCGGCATCCACGGCACCCTGGGACGGCTCACTGGGAGCTCATTAACGATTTCTGGTATTTTGGGGGCTGGGTTTCCTGCATGTCTCTCTCTGCTCATCTACTAATTGGGCTTTCTCTCTCTGCTCTCCTCCTTCCCCTCTGCTTTCGGTGCAGCTGCAGATAGAGCCGACAACGAGACAGAGGGAAGAGCCGGCTCGGAGAAAGTGGCTGCGTGAGGCTGGCACCGGCCGTGCCACCCCGACGGGCAGCCTGTCTCGATGCCCCTCTGATCCGTCCAGTACCCAGGGCAGGTTCCCTCCCCACTGGCCTGGCTGCCAAATCCATCTCTGTGGCTTGTCTAACCGGCATGGCACTCTTAACCCCCACGCCTGGTGCTTTCTTAACTCCGTCTCGAGAAGGGTGAAGGAAATGGGTGTGGAGCCCCCTTTTCCCACTGACACGCTGTCCCACGGGAAGGGGACCCACCTGGCCCCAGCACTGCTGCCTGGGGAACAAGTGCTGCTGCCAGCTCCCAGCATTTCTGCATCCCTCCCTCTCCACTCGGACTCCTGGGCCACCTCGGCTCCCCCTCCAAGGCAGCCGTGCAAGGATTTTGGCACAGCTGCCTGGTTGGTTGGTTGGTTGGTGGGTTGGATTCAGACCCCCACTGTCCTTCCTCACTGGCCCAGCATCACAAATAAGAAACACTCCTTCCTCTCCTCTCTCCAAGAGTCCTGGTGCCTTTCAGACCCTCCAGACAAGGAGGCCTGGAGGATGGGTTGGCATCACCAGCCCTTTCCTGCAGGCGCTGAGCCCTGGCACTGACACAGGGTGATGGATGTTCCTCCACTTTCCCCTTTGCTCCCCACGGCTGGCCTGGCATAGGTGAGGTTGGACAGGCCTCAGGCTGAAGGCAGCTGAAGGAGGTCAGAGCCTTGAATCTGGCCCCATTCACACCCCCAGGAACCACAGGCACAAACCCTGTACTCCCTGGGGTATGGGAGGCTTCACTAGGAGGATGCTGGGGTATGGACCAGAGGCTGGGAGAAGAGGAGGAGGAGGTATGTGTAGGGGAGGTCAGCCCGCTTCTGGTCCTACAAAGACAGAAATGCTAACTGGCCCCTTTCCTGAGGGAAAACTCTAGAAAGGGTCCCAGAACAAATGCCTTCCCCTCACCCTTCCAGCAGGACCTGGGACACTGGTGTAGCAACACCTCTCTACAAGAGCCCATTCTTCAGGGATCAGGCCCTCCCAGGTCAGAGGGACACACAAGGATGAGATGGACTGTGCAGGCCAGTGCATGCTGCCCTGCAGCCACAAAAAACCCCAGAGTAGAGATGCAAGCCAGGTTGGTCCCCTGACATTCATTCCCGCTTTCCTGCGAGGAAACAGTTACCCAGTGTCTCCACTCAGCCTGCCTGCACCCACATACTCATCCCATCATTTGCTGTCTCTGCAGAAAGTGGAGGGAACCCTGGTGAATGGTGAGCTGCAGTATTTTGCCATAAACAAGGCTTTTTTCACCCAAACAATTAGACAATCCTGAGCAGTGGTACATATCCCTACTTCCAGCTACTACATCTAGTGAATTCTCTCTTTGCTAGGCTGGATCAGTTAGGACTGTTGTCTTTGTTCCCTTTGCATCCTGGAGCACATGGAAACCAACAGACCTCACATCATCCCTGATCCACAGGACCTGCTTTCTGCAAAGTCACCATTTCCCTACTCAACCCCTCATCCTAAACATAGCAGAACCCAGCTCCACAGCACTGCATTTCTTGGCAGGATCCGACCCTGGTTCCTGCCCTCCACTGGGGCAAGTCCCTCAGGATGGGGTAGGGAGAGGCTGCACAGCATCACCGGAATGTGCTGTGAACTTCCCACATGGCTCAGCTCCAAGGGGGTGACTCCTGGATTTGGCAGATGAACCCTCTCACAGCCTGGGGCCCTCCCTGGAGGCACAAACCCAATACAGGGGACAAGCTGGGTGAAGATGCTGGGCAGAACACTCTGAGGGATCATGGGGAGAAAGGGAGCCATGGACAGACCATGGGAAAGGGCAATGGCACCCCAAAATTCTTCTCCCTTCATCAGACCCTGGGTCAACACCAGGGATTGGTGAAGCAGATCCAACCCTGCTGATGTCTTGGGGGATGGAGCAGGTTTGGTCTCACCGACACGTACTGGCCTCACCCCTGCCTGCAGATCAGCCAAGCCATGCTCTCAATGTCCTTCACCTCCTGCTGTCATAGGACAGCCAGGAGCAAGGGTAGTTCCACCTGGTCTGTAAATGCTCATCAGCGCTGTTTGGTGAACAAGACCAGAGCAGGAAGGACGGGGCTGTGCTCTCAGCAAAGCCCTGTGCATGGAGGAGCTCCCCTGATGCACAGCTGGTGAATCAGTGCCTCTCCCTGCCCACTTCTACAATGCAAAGACACACTCTGGGACCATCTCACAACAGACCTCACCTGCCAGAACAGGCTTCTTCCCCTCTCATGGTATAGCAGAGAGATCTTGCACTACATGGAGGAGCTCCTGGGCCTGGGGTCGCCACCAGTGTGCACAGTGTTGGACACACAGCCTGTGGGTGGGACATGCTGCTGGTGTTCCATGGTGCCGCTCATGTGCTCTGTCTGTGCAGGCTGGCCGTGGGGGGGTTTCACAGAGCCAGGCTGCCTTGCCAAGACAGAGCCTTCTGCTGCCATCTGAGGCCATGTCAGGATGTGCCTCCTGCAGTGCCACAGAGAAAAGGGACACAGCATTATACAGGCTCTTGGTCTGCCCCACAAGACCACCATCCCATGCCAAAGCCCAGCCCTACCTGCCTGCTGGCTGGCTGAACACCCCAAAATACAGCACAGGGTTCAACCCCCCTTCTGTGTTGGCTTTCAGTTGCTGACTGCAAAGCGCCGCCGGAGCTGGAGCATGGCTTTGTCACCTTCTCCACCAGGAACAACCTGACCACCTACCAAGCAGCCATCCAGTACCACTGCCAGCACCCCTACTACCACATGGCCCCTAACAGCACCGGTGAGCAGTGGGGCCAGGCCACGTCCCCACGGCACCGCGAGGGTGGGCACATGGGATGCAAGTGGGGAGAGCTTGGGACAGCAGATCCAGGGTGTTCTGCAAACAGCAGGCTGTGAATGTAGCCTACACATACCAACCCTGTGTCTGCCCTGCCTGGACTGTCAGACTGGACAAATCCTTCTCCACAACAAGGTAGGATGGAGTTGGCCATGTCAGCTGCTTTGCCTGAATGTTTCACAGCCTCAGCAGAGCAGTGTGGGTGTTTTCCATTCTGCCTTCTTGCCCTGCCATCTGTTCCCTGCAGACTATGAAATATTCTGTGTCTCTGTGAAAGAAGCTGCTGCTGGAGAGACCAAACCAGGTCCAGCAGCCTCAGAAAGGGCTCTGCAAGGCTCCTCATCCCAGCACCCAAATGTTCAGCATACACAAAGCTGAACAGATAGCAGTGGGATCATATCAGACTGAGTTTTTCCTGCCATCCCCCTTGGTCCACAACTGCAGGAAAACCACAAGGTGGTTTCTCCCTCACCACAGGTCTCTGTACCCTTCAGACCCAGTTCTGGGCAGTAGAAAGGGTACATACAGAGCCCAGCCCTTCCTCGTTCTCCTCCCTCAGCAAGCAAAGCCAAAAGAATTCCTCACATTCTTGTTTTCCTGCTTTTATCTCCCTGCATATGGTCCCAGCATCACATATGAATTAGTAGAATGGGCATTGGCAGCATTTTTATGTGGAGGGAGCTGCCAGCAGAGGCTGAGGCCATAGCACAGCCCTCCAGACTGCTCAAGGCAATGAAACTGAGACTTGAGACTTGAGACATGTCACTGCATGGGGGCAGGGCTACCATGGCCCCCCAGGAATGGAGCACAGAGGGCATTAAAAGGGAGGTCACTTCCTGCTCTGAAAAAGGGTTCAAAGGGCCCTGACAGCTGGGCAAGGTCTCCTCACTGGAAAGGACAATCCCTCATGCTGGGACCAGAGGCCAGCTAACACTTTGCTCTCTTCCAGCCACCTATACGTGCGATGCATCGGGGCAGTGGAGCAGCGAGGAGCTGGGGACCAAGCTGCCATCCTGCCGGCCAGGTACTGCTGCTGGGGTGGCTGCTTCCCACAGCGAGGGGGCCACAGCTGGGACACGCAGGGAGGGGATGCTGCCATGCAGGAACCCTGCTCCTGGTGACAGTGCTGCATGCCTCAGCTATACACACCCAAGTGCCACAATGCATGGCCAGGAGGGTGGTGGGGACAGATGCTTCCTGCTATTCCAGCAGGCCCAGACAGTCAGGGTGCAGTGGTGGCCCCGGGGTCACAGCCATCCCAGCTGTCAGGGCTCCCCAAGCTCCCCACTCCAGCACACAAGGAAACCAGCAGCCCACTGGCCATGTTCAGCCCCCAGCACCCCTGGAGATGATTTTAGCCAAGAGCAGAGCATTACCTGGCTGTTAGCTCCTGTTGGCAGTGTGTACACATCCAGTAGCAATTATCACCTCTTCAAGCCTTCTAGAAAAAACCAAACTGCTTTACAGGGAAGGAAAAGTCCCAAGTCTTTGAGCAGTGGCAGAAACGTTTGCAGCCAGCAAGTTTCCAGGCCAGGCGTCTGCTCGGTATTAAACAAAAGTCTCTGGGACAGTTTCTGGCCATAGCCAAGTGTGGGGCCGGGCTGGCTGGCACATCAGGGGCCTGGAGGCAGCTTGGGTGTGGATTATGATGGGATGTGCAGGGATGGCTCTCCAGAGAGGTGCAGGGATCCAGCTGCCATGCAGCAGCTGCAGCTGCAACCAGGGTTCAGACACTGGCCCAGCCCCGTGGAGGGTGTCTGCTCTCCAGCCATGCTGAGCCACTGCAAGGCTAGAGAAAGGACTCCTAAGATTCCCTGCATCCCACAAAACTCCAAGACCAGGGCTGTGGCTGCTCTTGTTGTGGCAGCTGCTCTCTACATCTCTGCTTTATGTTTCAGCCTGAACTAATTTGAGCTGGGAGCATACAGGGACAGCTTTGGGGCCATAGCTGCTTTCATGGGCCACTTCCAGGCCTTGTGATTAGTGACAGGAGTCAGAGAGACTTCAGGAAAATGGAAAATCCCAGAGAGAGGGTGACACTCTCCTGAGATCGGCATCTGCAGGCAGCAGCTGGCCAGCTGCACTTCAGATCTTCCCCTGTGTCTCACGCACCTCCCCATCAATAGGAACCTCTCTTTCAGGCCACTCCATGCCTGCCTCTGCCATTAGTGGGAGCATTTGCAGCCTGGTCAGCATTTTTGATATGTAATTTAATAGAATAAATATTTGGCTGGATGCACTTCCTCTAAAACCATCTCCCTGGGACAGCCGTCGGCTTCAGTGCAGCCGAGCAGCTGGGCTGGGACACAGGAATTCCTCTCCTGAGCATGTTTTCTATTCCTTGCAGCACTGGGAAAAAGACAGGGATGCAGAGCACATGCAGAGACATATTCACCATGTTCCCTCCCTATTAGAGTTACGTTTTTCCTGGAGACAGACCCCAGCCTCAACAAATCCACATTAGCAGCTCCCAGTGCCCCTGCACTGGTTCCAAGACTGATTCTCACCCTGACCCCACCACCCTGAGGGGTCAGACCCTCTGTTTGTGAGGCTTTTCATCCTCCCCTCACAGCACAGGTGACATTGAGGCAGAGTCCCAGCATTTTCCATTGCAGACTGAGACGGATGAGACCAGCACCTGAGTTGCTGTGATTTGGGACTCTTCCAGATGCAGGACAAGCCCAAATAGGCTCCCACAACCTCCCAGTGACGTCAGCATCCCCAAGTCACATGGGAGTCCCCCTCCACAGTGCTGCCACAGGCAGGAATCAGCCCCACCACCAACAGCCATGTCCCAAGGCTTAAGTTCCCTAGGGACAGGATTGTCCCTCCCCACCTTGTCCAACCTCTCAGAGCCACCTTCATCATCCTGAGTCCCTCATCTTCCTAACACTGTGCCTGCTTCTGGAAGCAAAGCAGTCACCATGTCAGGGCTCTTCAGGCATTAGTTCTGAGTCTGTTGAAGAGCTGAGCAGAGAGGGTCTGGTTTGGCTGCCAGAATTGCGGGTGATGAGATGCAGGAGTAAAGCCCATGGTGTTAGGCAACATCCTATGGCCAAGCCTTCTCCAGCCACAGCAGCTCCAGGAGGGCAAATGCCATGGCTGTGGGAACACAGACCTTGTGACAGGTCTCAGAGTGAGGGGTGAGACTGGGTTGATGTCAAACTCCAGTCCTCCTACCATCATTCCCCTGGGTCTCTTGGCACATTGAGAGGGAGCCAGGCAAGTGCCTGAAAGGTCTGAGAAGGGCTGGGTGAGCTCACAGGTCACAGTGAGGCTACAGGATTACTCATTTGGCCTTTCTGCTTCTGAAGTGGTGTGCATCCGGTCAAGTCACTCCAGAAACTGAAAATGGAAAGAAAAACAAAATCAAAAGGACAAAAAGAGAGTGTTTGGTTTGAAGATAACCAGCTTTGTGTCATAATCTACAGGGATACCCCTTTTCATTTGTTGCCTAGATAAACAAGCTGGAAGTAACTGTCCTGTCCGTTCTGTCCCCAGTGTGTGGCCGGCCAGCTCGTCCTCTGCCTGGCATCATCAAGCGCATCATTGGCGGGCGGAACGCGGAGCCCGGCTTCTTCCCCTGGCAGGCCCTGATTGTGGTGGAAGACATGTCCCGGGTGCCCAATGACAAATGGTTTGGCAGCGGGGCCCTGCTCTCCGAGTCCTGGGTGCTGACGGCTGCCCATGTGCTCCGGTCCCAGCGGCGGGACAAGACTGTCATCCCCGTCTCCAAGGAGCACGTCACCATCTATCTGGCCCTTCACGATGTGAGGAACAAGATGGAAGCTGTCAACAGGACAGTGGAGAGGATCATCCTCCACGAGGAGTTTGACATCCAGAACTACAACCACGACATTGCACTGGTCAAACTGAAGGAGAAGGTGACCATGGGGAAGTACGTCATGCCTGTCTGCCTGCCCCAGTTCGAGCACGAGCTGGAGGGGCCTCACCCCAACACACTGGGGCTGGTGGCTGGCTGGGGGATCTCCAACCCCAACATCACGGTGGATGAGATCATCAGCTCGGGCATGAGGACCCTGTCTGACATCCTGCAGTACGTCAAACTGCCCGTGGTGCTGCACGCCGAGTGCAAGACCAGCTACGAGTCACGCTCGGGGAACTACAGCGTGACCGAGAACATGTTCTGTGCCGGCTACTACGAGGGGGGGAAGGACACTTGTTTGGGAGACAGCGGGGGAGCCTTCGTCATCCAGGACCCAGGAACACGGAGGTGGGTGGCCCAAGGGCTGGTCTCATGGGGTGGCCCGGAGGAGTGCGGCAGCAAGCAGGTGTATGGTGTGTACACCAAGGTCTCTAACTATGTGGACTGGGTGGAGCAGAAAACAGGCTCCTCGGAGAGGTGGACATTTCTGGAGCCAGAGCTGGAGAGATGAGTGACTAAGCAGCCTGCTGCCACCGTGGATCCCTTTCTTCTTGTTGTTATTGTTTAATGTGCTCCAGACTCGGGTCTTTCGCAAGCAACAGCCACGATACTCCACACATGCCAAGCCCTTGCCAGGTCATTTGTTTCGCTTGGTCCCGCATCCCTTTGCTCGCGTCCTTAGGAAATGCTTGGTATGGAGCTGGAGGGAGGGAGCGAAGGACAAGATCTCAGCTAGTGTCCTCCACATGTGCTGCCCATCTGCAAACCCCACCCACACTCCAGGGAGCTTCTCTCCAAGCCAGGAGAAAGCCACAGCAATTGAGGCAGCATTTCCTTGACACCAAACATTTGTGCCATGCACAGGGAATTGCCCCCACCCCCAGGACTCTCCCACCAGATCTCTCCATCAGAAGATGCAACTACNACTCAGCTGGTGTCCTCCGCATGTGCTGCCCATCTGCAAACCTCACCCACCCTGCCCCCACTCCCAGGACTCTCCCACCAGACCTCTCCATCAGAAGATGCAACTACAAAGCTTCAGAGCCTATGGACAGTGCAGGAAACCCATGTGGGCAGTTCTGGGCCTCACAGGTTCCCCACGCTGGGGAACACCTTTTCTGTGCGAGGAGTAGTGAGAGAGTCCTGGGAGTTAGCCATTATTTTTATATGCAAATAAACATCCCTTCCTGGTGGCACTGATGTCCATGCCTACCTGGCCCCAAGGATGTGAGGATGCATCCACATTTAGCCCTGAACTTCAGCCATGGCTGCCAAGACAGCACCAGCCCAAACGGGATACCTGTATCCCACCGTGTGGGATGAGTGACCCACAGAGGACACGAGGACACGGAGCAGTGTTTGGACTCAGCATCACCTTCACCTCCAGCCACAAAAATTTCTCCAATCTTCTATCACCTCAAGCCCTCTCCAGTCCCACCCTGAGATTAGCTCTGTGGTTTCCAGCCACAGCAGACCTCCCAAGGAAAGTTTTCCAACATAAGACAGCTTCACATCAGCTGTATCTAAGCAATACTTATTTTCAGCAGAATCATTTAATATCAAACACCCTTCCTTGGCTTTCATCTCTTTCTCAGGGAGCTGGTTAGTCCTGCATGACAGTTTATTCATTCTTGCAAAGAACGTAGTCCCTTTTAACTGCTTTTGAGGTCACTGATTTAGCTGATCTACAGGTTACCAATGGTGTTCAGTGTTTGTTCATGACTCTTGTGGCCTATTGCAGGTGTCCGGGTCCTTCTAGACTGATTTGAATCCATCTAACACATCAGAATTATTCATATCTCCCCAGCTTCCCTCCATGGCCCATACAGACAAGTCCCAACAAGGAACAAGGTCAAGTGAGCTGACCTTCCTTCAGCAGGGACACCTTCTACTTCATTTGCCAGCAAAGCCCTCCTATAGTTGTAAGCAACATGCAAAAATTGCCTGCTGTGCTCTCTTCATGCCTGTAGCCTCCTTCAGGCCTCTCTTTCTCCTCCTCCTTTGGTTTTTCCATGAAAGGAAGAAGCCAACAGTGGATGAGCCATTCTGACATTTTGCTATCATCTAAAAAGCCATTCATAGAACCTGTAGAGGAGCAGAAGGCCCAAGGAAGGTTCAGCTTGCAGATACACTATGAACTGTACTCTTGGCTATGTCATGTAACTGTAAGGTATTTTTTACTATATATGTATTTCTTTATATATATATATATTACATTCTGTAAAATATCAGATGTTATGTAAGGATGGTTCTCTCAGTCTTCCTCCTGAGAACAAAATAAAACTTTTGTATGTACTGAGCTTGTGCCCTGTGGCTTTTATTCCAAGAGGAACATGGTCAAGGCTGGTTGCTGATGTCTGCCATGCACACCTGCACTCCCAGGAGAATCTTCACACCATCCCTCACTCCAAGGGCTGCTCAGCCTTGGCCTGTGCACCTTCTTGGGCTGATACAGACCCTGAGCAGTCTTGAATACAAATCACAAGGGCAACAGAGAAGATCCTGCCTTCAATTATTTATAGCCTTAGAGTATCACTGAAGAGGGGGGTAGTGGCAGGAGCAGAGAGCAGCAACCTGTTTGCTGAGAATAGCAATTGAGTCTGAGTTCAGTTGACATGAGGAAAAAAAGATGAGGTATGTGACTTTTGCTTTAAAAGGTGTGAAAAATCAGCCCAACCCCACTAGTTGTTGAACTGAGAGAGCAGGTCCTCACAGCAGAGGAGCTGCAGTGAGCTCAGATGTGAGCTGAG
Source organism: Picathartes gymnocephalus (assembly GCA_013390045.1). Classification (NCBI taxonomy): domain Eukaryota; kingdom Metazoa; phylum Chordata; class Aves; order Passeriformes; family Picathartidae; genus Picathartes; species Picathartes gymnocephalus. The sequence goes on from WEKY01035070.1 coordinate 44,177, forward strand.
GCAGGGACAGGACTCTGCCGGACATCTCTGCATCAGAGATTGTGACAATCAACACTCTGGAGAGAGCTTAAGATAATGGGAACTGTTTCCTCCCATGTGTCTGGATTCAGGGCAGAGAGCTGGGAAAACAGCAGAAGAAAAACAGCACCTCTGTCTTGATAGCAAGGAGGAGGGCAGTGGGTCTGGCTCGCTCACACATCCAGAGACATTACAGGAGTAAAGGAGAGGAGAGAGAAAAAGCAAAATCAAGGCATGGTGCCCAGAGCATTAAACCATCCTCTATATGATCTGAGCCTAGACAGCCCTGGGGCACATTAAAAAATACTACTGCCCTTTAATAGATCACTGGTAAATATAGACTCTCCCCGCCTGCCGTGAAATCCCCGCGCCGGCCCAGCCCTCGCCCCTGCTCACGAAGCTGCGGCTGCCGAGTGCCAGCCCCGAGCAGCCCACGGGCACTGCGGTGGCTGCAGTGTGGGCTGGGAACAGGCAGCCGAGGAGAAAAGTGAGACCAACAATGGGCTTTGCATTTTCTGGCACCTCGCAACCTGCCAGAGTGGTGAGCGCTTCTCTCCAGGGAGACAGGCGCGCAGACAGCCATTTATCAGTCTGGCTGTGGTGAAAAGCCAGCAAAACATCCCTGGGTGAAGTTGTGCTGTCCCTGGCTGAGAGTGCCAGGCGTGAGCTGAGAGTTGGCTGCAGCAGACCCAATTTCAAACAGACCAGGAGGGACAGACGGGACCTGCACAGAACCCACAGAGCGGGCATCCTTCTTCCTTCATCCCCTGGGATGGGCTCAGTGTTCCCGTGCCAGCTGGGGGCCTGGCCAGGCCAGTAGTGCTTGCTCTGGACCCCAAAAGTGCCAAGAGCCACAGAAAGCAGAATTTTGAAGCCAGTTTGCTAAGAAAATAGTAATGGGCAGAACTGCATATCGGAACAGGGTATCCTGGAAAGGACCCCAAAAATGAGGCCATGGCTGAGAAGCCCATGTATGCACAGGTGGCTCTGAGCACTGGGGAGGAGATGAAGGGGCTGCATGAGGGAGGGGACATGCTTGCACAGGATGAGGACACAGGCAGGCAAGAAGGCAGCAGCAAGGAAAAAGGGAAAAGGAGCATATTCACACAAGGCCATGGAAGGAGGAGCAGGTGGGTGTGTGAAAGACTTGCTGGGGAGCAAGAGGTGGGTCTGCCCTTGTAAAAGAGCTGAGAGACTTAAGCAGAAAAATAAGGACCCCTGCAGGGATGTAGTCTCCACTAGAGTTGGCATCTCAGGCAGAGGCGAGGGAGTTCCCCCTCAGCAGCTGGGTGGTTGGGGAGGCTGCAGACAGCCCAGACATGATGTCTGGNCCAAGGAAGGTTCAGCTTGCAGATACACTATGAACTGTACTCTTGGCTATGTCATGTAACTGTAAGGTATTTTTTACTATATATGTATTTCTTTATATATATATATATTACATTCTGTAAAATATCAGATGTTATGTAAGGATGGTTCTCTCAGTCTTCCCCCTGAGAACAAAATAAAACTTTTGTATGTACTGAGCTTGTGCCCTGTGGCTTTTATTCCAAGAGGAACATGGTCAAGGCTGGTTGCTGATGTCTGCCATGCACACCTGCACTCCCAGGAGAATCTTCACACCATCCCTCACTCCGAGGGCTGCTCAGCCTTGGCCTGTGCACCTTCTTGGGCTGATACAGACCCTGAGCACCCTTGAATACAAATCACAAAAAAAGGGCAACAGAGAAGATTTTGTCTTCAATTATTTATAGCCTTAGGGTATCACTGAAGAGGGGGGTAGTGGCAGGAGCAGAGGGCAGCAACCTGTTTGCTGAGAATAGCAATTACGTCTCAGTTCAATTGACATGAGGAAAAAAATATGAGGTATGTGACTTTTGCTTTAAAAGGTGTGAAAAATCAGCCCAACCCCACTAGTTGTTGAACTGAGAGAGCAGGTCCTCACAGCAGAGGAGCTGCAGTGAGCTCAGATGTGAGCTGAGGCAGGGACAGGACTCTGCCGGACATCTCTGCATCAGAGACTGTGACAATCGACACTCTGGAGAGAGCTTAAAATAATGGGGACTGTTTCCTCCCATGTGTCTGGATCCAGGGCAGAGAGCTGGGTTATTGATCCCTATTTTCCTATGGCACAGAACTGAAAAACAGCACCTCTGTCTTGATAGCANTCAGGGCAGAGAGCTGGGAAAACAGCAGAAGAAAAACAGCACCTCTGTCTTGATAGCAAGGAGGAGGGCAGTGGGTCTGGCTCGCTCACAGGTCTGCTAACACATCCAGAGACATCACAGGAGTAAAGCAGAGGAGAGAGAAAAAGCAAAATCAAGGCATGGTGCCCTGAGCATTAAACCATCCTCTATAGGATCTGAGCCTAGTCAGCCCTGGGGCACATTAAAAAATACTGCTGCCCTTTAATAGATCACTGGTAAATATAGACTCTCCCCGCCTGCCGTGAAATCCCCGCGCCGGCCCAGCCCTCGCCCCTGCTCACGNCAGACTGTCCCCATCTGCCGTCGATCGCTCTGCCGGGAAATCCCCACACCAGCCCAGCCCTCGCCCCTGCTCACGAAGCTGCGGCTGCCGAGTGCCAGCCCCGAGCAGCCCACGGGCACTGCGGTGGCTGCAGTGTGGGCTGGGAACAGGCAGCCGAGGAGAAAAGTGAGACCAACAATGGGCTTTGCATTTTCTGGCACCTCGCAACCTGCCAGAGTGGTGAGCGCTTCTCTCCAGGGAGACAGGCGCGCAGACAGCCATTTATCAGTCTGGCTGTGGTGAAAAGCCAGCAAAACATCCCTGGGTGAAGTTGTGCTGTCCCTGGCTGAGAGTGCCAGGCGTGAGCTGAGAGTTGGCTGCAGCAGACCCAATTTCAAACAGACCAGGAGGGACAGACGGGACCTGCGCAGAACCCACAGAGCAGGCATCCTTCTTCCCTCATCCCCTGGGATGGGCTCAGTGTTCCCGTGCCAGCTGGGGGCCTGGCCAGGCCAGTAGTGCTTGCTCTGGACCCCAAAAGTGCCAAGAGCCACAGAAAGCAGAATTTTGAAGCCAGTTTGCTAAGAAAATAGTAATGGGCAGAACTGCATATCGGAAAGGGGCATCCTGGAAAGGACCCCAAAAATGAGGCCATGGCTGAGAAGCCCATGTATGCACAGGTGGCTCTGAGCACTGGGGAGGAGATGAAGGGGCTGCATGAGGGAGGGGACATGCTTGCACAGGATGAGGACACAGGCAGGCAAGAAGGCAGCAGCAAGGAAAAAGGGAAAAGGAGCATATTCACACAAGGCCATGGAAGGAGGAGCAGGCAGGTGTGTAAAAGACTTGCTGGGGAGCAAGAGGTGGGTCTGCCCTTGTAAAAGAGCTGAGAGACTTAAGCAGAAAAATAAGGACCCCTGCAGGGATGTAGTCTCCACTGGAGTTGGCATCTCAGGCAGAGGCGAGGGAGTTCCCCCTCAGCAGCTGGGTGGCTGGGGAGGCTGCAGACAGCCCAGACATGATGTCTGGGGCTGGGAAAACCTCAGCATGGAAAGAAGGGCTATGGGCAATGGCAGCAAGAAACTTGGCCATATCTCTGCTTCATGACATAACGCCGGCGGGGAGAGGGCGGGCTGCTCCCGGCACAGGAGGGAAGGAAGCTGGTCCAGGCTGCAGGATCAGCCTCACCAGAGCACAGCCCCGGCAGAGCCCCAGCAGAGGCACTCACCAGAGCCACTCATCCACAGACCAATCCCGAACTCACGTAGGATGGGCTTTGGGGGGACCATGCTACAGGGAAGCCGCTGGTCACAGAAATGGGAGGGAGGGCATCCTGCATGCTGTCCCGTCCCAGGCTTGGCAAGTCACTGGTCCCAATGGTTCCCAGTGCAGTGCCGGAGATCTGCAGCTCCATCTGGTGGCTCCGTGGCCACGCCTGCTGAGGCTGTAGAGAGAAGGCGCTGGTGAAGGGAAGAGATGGGATAAAAGCAGGTCGGACCACTTAAAAACCAAATCCACACGGCATCTGGGCCACACAGCGTTTTCATGTTAAATTCATATTTTTAACCAATGGCCTGCAGGTTGCATATATGAAAATACAGGAGAATCTTAACAGCAGCAGAAAAAGCAGCATAAAGTGCCCTTCAGGATACAGCAGGAAGGAGGACAGCACCTGAGAAGCTGCACAGATGGGGAATGATGCTGTGTGAGCTGCACTGAGTTTGGTTATTGTTCTTCCTTCAACCCATCATTCTTCCAGTAATTCAGTCATGAAATCTTTGCTATCATACCCATCTTCAGCATCAAATCATTTGCAAAGCCCGGAGAGAATGGATACAGCTGCCTCAGTGGTTCTGCAGGTCTGTTCCTTTTTGGACTAATTTGGCAGACAGGCCTAAAACCAATTTCAGTGCCCAAAGTAGTTTGGGGGTTGTTCAATTCAGCTCTCAATACTCAGATAAGCAGCAGGTCTCCTGGTGTCTGTATTTCAGCTCCTCCACCACGCAGGCAATGCATGACTCCCAGAGAAAAAAGCAGAGAAGAGGGAGCCATGAATGTGTTAGAAACCCCATTTAACCCCAGCAACCAGCATCCTAGCACAGCAGGTGCCTGGAGCCACTGAAGCAGAGTAAGCCAGGAAGTTGATGGAGTTAATAAAAGTCACTCACCAGCCAGGACCACTGGCCAGCCTCTCTGTGAGAGGTATCAAACAAAATCAAAAATTATGATGAGAATGGCACAAGCACACCAAGGGGTGCTGTCTCCCAGACTGCTCCTAAACCCATCCAGGGCTCAGCAGTGAGCTGGTGACTGCATGTTCATCACTGGCACCTCGCTTCCCCAGAGAATGGCTGCATCTTCTGGATTCTCCTGTGGCCCAATGGAGGTGGATTTCCCACGGCATCCCTGGTGTCCCCAGTGCATCCCTCAGTGCACTCCCAGGTGACAGGCCTCACAATGCTCTCTCTCACAGGACACGCCACGTCCCCCCACCACCACCGCTTGCTCGCCCCAGGACCCCAGAGAAGACAAACTTTGGTAACCATGGTTGTATTTGAGGCTTGTGATGTACAGGCTGCAGGCTATTTCAAAAGTTTATTCAAGCTGCTGTGGTTTAAGCCCAGACAACAACTAAGTACAGCACAGCCTCTCACTCAGTCCAACCACTCTGCCCCAGCAGGATGGGGAGGAGAATCAGATGAGTTGAGATATGAACAGCTCAATAATTGAAACAAAGTAAATATTAATAATAATAACAATCATGAACAGAGAGATAAAGAGAGAGACATAAAACTCAATAAAGACAAGAGATGCACATTACAGTTGTTCACCACCCTCTGACTGATGTCCAGCCCATCCCCTGGAGCAATCAGCCCCTCCCAGCCAACTCCCCCAGTCTATCCACTGAGCAGGATGTTCCATGGGATGGAATGTCCCTTGGGCCAGTTCTGGTCAGCTGTCCTGGCCGTGCTCCCTCCCAGCTCCTTGTGCATCTGCTCCACTGGCACAGCATGGGAAACAGAAAAGTCCTTAGAGTAAGCACTACTTGCAACAACTAAAACACTAGTGTGTTATCAACATTATTATTCCCATATTGAATCCAAAGTACAATGCTGCAACAGCTACAAAGAAGAAAATTATCTCCATCCCACCTGCAACCAGGACACATGCACTTACAAACCAACTTCACCTCATTTTTCTGGGCCAAAGTTGTGGCCACAGGACATGCTGTGCCCACGGGTAAGTTCTGCAGGAGCCCAGCTCCTCTGCAGGGAAGGTAAGAGTCAGGATGTTAGGCTGCATAGGGACAACAGGTTTCCTCCCAACCTTATGACACCCACCAGGTCCCTAAAGCCCTGCAGAGTGAAGTCTGCAGAAGAGTCTGCATCTTCCCCTTTGCCCAGACCATGTAGCCCAATACTTCCAATTTCCTCATAATTGGGGCATAGACTTTGGACTTGGTGCCACAGCCTTGTTGCACTTGCCAAGATTGGGCACCCTTTGCCCCCACTGCAGGGTACCCAGACAGCTGGCCAAAGGCAGGGCAGACTGGGGATGTGCCTCCCTGGAAGCAGAGCTTAGCTGGGAGATAAAAATAGCTCTCAGCTTCCCTCCAAGATGCTCACACACACCTCTAGAAAAGGCTTTTGAGAAATTAAAAAGCACAAATGCATCCTTGGGCTGAGGAGAAAGGGCTTGTTTTATTCTTGCAAATAATAAACCACATCCTGTGCATGGGGTAGATGAGAGATTAATCCTCATACAGAATATGTCCCATAAGAATCCATCAGACCCATCAGTCTTCCAGAGGCTGTGGGACAAGGTGCCTGCCTGAGGCATCCCAGTCTGTTCCCATGCCACCAGGAGCTGGGGAAGCCTCGCTGAGCCAAGAGCAAGGGCTGACCTTGGGCACCCAATTTTCCAGACACTGCATCAGCTTCCCTAGCCATTGCCTTAGTTCCTCTTTGAGATCCCTAGGTCCCTCTACATCCCTCTACATCCCCAGGTGCCTTTACATCACGGTCAAATAAAGCAGAACAAAGATGATCAGTGCTAAAACACAGAGCAAAGAGCTGCTGATGCAGCAGCACCATTTCCAGGAGAAGTTACTGTTGGAGGGTGAGGGGTGGTGGGTCGAGGCTGCAGGGGGCCTTAAGCCCTGGCGTTTCAGGGTCTGAGGGGTCCTGGACACGTTTGCATTCCAGGCAACCCGTGCCGGGGCTGGCTGCAGCTCAGTGCAATGGGGCCTGGCCTTGCCCACACCAATCAAGGGCTTACAGTCATCTGATCCCAGGGATGATTCCGGGGATGACTCCAACTCACTGCACTGGGTCCCAGCCTCCCCCACATTTGTCAAGGACTTCCAGACATCTGATGCCCAGGCCAGCCATGACTCGGTGCTGTGCATCCTGGTCTTGTCCTCATCTGTCAAGGGCTTCCAGGCATCCAGTGCTGGGGCCCGCTGTGACCTGTTGCAAATGCCGAGCTGGCAGGCCTCGCAGTGGGCATGGTCATGGGGACCCGTCACTGGTGTATCCACCACGACTTCCAGGAGGTCAGAGGGCTGGACAGGCTTATTGTAGAAATATTGGAGGATCTTTATCACCAGGTTGTGCAGAATTGTCTCCGTACTCTCCAGGCTGAACTCAGGATCCTGCAGCTGCGGGTTGGGACAGTGCCTGCATTTCTGGCGAAAGATTCTCATCCACACCGTGCCCCAGCCTTGGCACTGGCACATGTGGAACAGGATGTGCACTTTGGCAGAAGACCACGTTCGGAAGCACTGGGAGCACTGAAACCTGTCAGGGCAAAGAGGAGACCAGCTCATCCCAGGCTCTCCATGCTGAGACAGAGGCTTTCAGCACAGTCAGCAGGGACAAGGGTTAACACAGACTATGGACTAACTTCACTCACAAAAGCTTTACACCAAGCTGTTCTCTCCCTAACAGCATGATGCCAGTCTGGGAAATTCACCACAGATGTGAGCTGGGGGCTAGCATTAAAGATTTCAGAAGCCAGGCTCTCTGTCAGGATCCTGGCCCCACTGCCAAAAACAGGGGTCCTTGGGGTGGGAAGCATCAGGTCCCTATTTGGGACTCTAGCCCCTCACCCATGCTGGCTCATCACAGCTCAGCGGAAAGCCAGCATCAAGCCCAGGTCTGGGTAAGACAATAAAAAGAAGCAAAATAGAAGGAAGGTGTGGGTGGAGGGTGCAGAGCAGGTGAAGAGATATCTTGAGCCAAAAGGTGCTCGGCCTGCAGCTCTTCATCTTGCACAATCTGCATGGGGGCTGGCAACCAAGGTCTCCATTTGCTGCCACTCAGGCAGGGTGTCTGATCAATGCCGAGGGTGGAAATGTTTGGGATGGGGCTTCTCATCAGCAATGCGGAGCCACAGCCTCTCTCTGTCTAAGACCCCACAGCCTGGTGCAAGTGCAGGGGCTGCTGAGGCATCACCCCATGTCCCAGCACATAGGGGTTGTTCCTCTCTTCATCCTCTGGGTGTAAACCCAGAAGATTTGGCTCTAGTATGGTATAACTCCCTGCACTTGCTGAAGGAGCTCTTTTCATCTTGACAACAATATGGAGAAATTCTGGCTAAATACCAGCTGCCCTTTGGAGCTGCTGAACTCTTCTCCCCTCCAATAATCATGTTTTCCAGTCTTGCAATAACCCACGGAGCTTCAAACAAAAATGGAGAAACCCTTCACAGCATCATCCATCTCCAAATTCCCCCTTTTGCTCAAAAGCCTGTTTCCTGCAAGCAAATTTTGAGAAAGGAAAAGGTCCACATGGCAACCCATCAACCCTGATCCTGCTCCAATAGGGACTGTCAGCAGCCCCCTACCTCCCAAGAGCACGGCGCTGCACAAACTCCTTCCAGCCAGGCTTGCAGGCCTGCACCTGCAGGGAATCATCCTCCAGAAGTGTCCACGGATCTGTTATGTGCTTTTCTTCTATCTTCACTGCAAAAATGTCCTGCCAGGTCCTCATAGTTCCACCTTGAGCTGGGGAAGAAGTAGCCACCAAGCTTGCAGATTCTGAATGCTAATACACATGTGCAACTGCCTTTTCCCTACACTTTTCCTCTTTGTACAGTATCTTTGTGCTTGGAAGGAGGAACCTTTGCTCCTGCATGAGCAGCACCGCCCCATCCCAATCACTGGGTCAACAGTCTCTGCTGACACTGCACCAGGTCTTGGCCAGGTGAAATGTCCCCCAAAGCAAGGACAAGGTGGATTTCCTCAATATATATACATGAACCCCTGACCTTGGAAAGCCACAATGCTGCTCTGTCCATAGGCAGAAAGACTGGAAACAAAACCCCCTGCCAGGCTGCCCATGCCCATCACATTCATGGCAGTGGAGAGAACTTACAGAGATTTGCCTGGCTTAGGAATAATGAAAGCAAAACCCATCGAAAATGCAGGACTCAGCAGCTGATAAAGCTCCAGATAACCTTATTTCTCTCAATAGCTGCCACCAACCATGGGCTATTTTTACCAACTTTCAGCCAATTAGAGCAGAAAAAGGCCTAACATGAAACTGCAGGGTGGAAAGTTGGGGAGGACAGCATGGTATGTAAAACCAAAAGAGTGAGGTGTGCTCTGAGCTGAGAGCACCCAGGCAAGGTATAAACAGCAGGGCTGGGGCTGCCTGCAGCCCTCTGCCTCCCAGCTCACCCCTCTTGGGGTGCACAGGTCCCCCAGGAACTCCCATGGAGAGCAATGCAGGACAGAGAGCAGGTTAGATAAGATGCCAAATGATAACAGGTCTTGAGTTTGAGAAAGATCTTGATAAGGCAGGTTCAGCTCCGGGCAGTCCATGTAGGTAAATCCCAGGAGCCTGGCAGGGAGGCTTTGATCTTTGCTGCTGGAAGGGAAAAGACAGCAAGTTGTTTGTACCAAGAACCCTATAACACCTTCACAACATGTGCTTCCCATCCTGTGAGAGTGGAAGGAGGTGACAAGATCCCAGGGCAGAGCAAACCTTCAGCTTCCACATTCTTTCCCTCTTTAAGGTTCCTTCCACTCTCAATTATACCTTGAGAGCATCATCTGGAGCAGGACTGAAAGGAAAGAAAGTGCTTGGAAGCAGAGAAGCCAAGACAAAGTCTTCAGGAGGCTTGTGAAGAGGTAGAAAGCTCTAACCCATGGACAGAACCTGAGTCACCCCCTTGCCGAGACCCCTATCATGGGTACATTGCATCCTGCTTGGACTGGGGCAGTGAACTATAAGCAGGACAGTGAAGGAGGGATCATCCCACCAGTGTTTTCAACATTCACAGATGGGGGCTGGGGGACATCCCTGGCAGAGAGCTGGTGCATGAGGAGGAAGAGAGGAAGCAGCAGATCTTCCTGGCCTCCTCTCATTCCTTTCCCTCAGGCCTCCATATCTATAGGTTCCTTATAGAAGACCCCTTCATGCAGCCTGGCACAGAGGGGTCTTCAGGGCTGCAAATCTCATGGTGCAGAAGGTGGGGGCTAAGTAGGGAAAGGGATGGCCTCACAGCTGGCACCATGGTCCAGCATGGCTCGGGCACCCAGCCAGCAGCACGGTCACCAGGATGGGGCCCCCATCCTGCAGCATCTGCCTGTCCCCTTGGCGTCCTCTGTGTTATTGTTCAAGATTTACCCTGGGGAGGTCAAATGCAAGAAAGACCTAAAGGTTTTGACACCTCTTTACATCTAGGGCATGCCTGTGTTAAACACCTCCAAATATTTTGAGGAGGAGGAGCCCCCCAGGGACACAGCCCTGCCTCCTGACACTGTCATGTTCACTCAAACAAACTGATCACTCCATCTAGGGGGTATGTGGTTTCAGCCCAGCTCTTCCTCCTCGAGGCTGCTGACACAGCCTTTCAGGACAGGCACCACTCTCCACACTTCCCACCCCAAGGGCCAAAATGTTGCCCCTCTGGCACAGTGCTCAGCGGGGATACAGCGGCATACCTGGTGTGGGAACGGGTTCTCGCCTTCAAAATCTGGCTGTGATGGAAACCAGTCCCCTGTTACGTCATGGCAACACAACTCAAATCACGACCCACAATGTGCTGAGCCCTCAGAGTCATCTCTGAGACAGCCAAGTGCTGGTCCCTCTATTAAAGCTTTTGACTTGCTTTTACTAAAGGGACTTTCCTAGAACAACCCACAGAGACAAAACTGCTTTGACATCCTGTTCCATTTTACACACACCTCCCGGCTCTGCCCAAGCACCTTGCTGCTTATCAGTACCTGCACAGAAACAAAAGCTGTTCCTACAGGATCTCCCCACAGCCTAGCCTCAGCAGGGAGTGAGTGGGGACTAGCACTGTCCTGGACACAGCATGACCCTGCTGGGCTGGCAGCCCTTGCCAGGGTCAGACCCTGCCAATCCTCTCCATTCCAGCACGCTGCTCATGGCTTCTCCATGGGATACGTGAAGGAAGGGCACAAGGTGCAGCTTGGGTGGTAATTTCCCTGCTGTTTGTGCACAGCATGAACTTATTTTTCACTTGAGCTCCCACCCCTGGCTGAGCCACCTCTGTGTGCGCAGGAAGGTTTCCTGAAGTTCTTTCTCCTCCTCTTCATCTCACACTATGTGTCAGCCTCCACATTCCTCCACATGTCCTTGTCTTCCAGACAAGGGACAAAGTGCCCACATTGCCCATAAGGACCCTTCTTGGCCCACATGCGCCCCATTCCTGCTGGGACATCCATTCCTTCCTTTGGCATGGGTCACCCCATACCCTGGTGGTTCCATCCTGCCAGCAGTCCCTGGAAGGGGCAGAAAGGGACATTCAACCCCAGTTCCCAGGCAGGACTGCAGAAAGGAACATCCCCTCAAGCACATCAAGGTTTGCAGGACAGATGATCTGACATCTAAGCAACAGGGCAGAATCCTAAACACTTCTCACTGCTTGTTTCATACTGAGGCTGCTTCCCACTCTGAAGACTTTGCTCATTTTTTCCTGTACTGAACACACCCAATTCTTTTCCATCAGTCATTCTTTCAGGAAATTTTTTCTCTTTTCTCCAGGTCATCAGGGTGAATTCAATTTCTAACCTTCCACCCAAACAGTCCCTAAATCCTCTTTCAATAGCATCTTGCTTTCATATGAGCTAGGCTTCCCCAAAAAATCTCTACTGGATGTGTCTGCTGCACAAGCTATTGATAGCTGCTCATGGGATAGAGCTTCTTGAGAATCCATCCACCCACAGTGGCAGAATTTCCCATTTCCTCATTTGCTTATGAGAATGTAATATACAGCAGCACCAAGATAGCATCACTCCCGCTTTCCCTGTGGTAACCCAGTCTGTCACCCCAATGAAGAGAAAATGAGGATGGTTTGACACAAGTTCCTGCTAAATCTGCATTCTCAGCCCCAGCACTACCCTGTCAGTGTTTGCCACTTGGCGGTAATTGGCTCCAGAAGTTTTCTGGGTACTGAAGCAGGCTGACTCATCTAGAATTTCCCAGATCCTCTTTTTTCCACTTCAGTGAAGCAGATGGTGAACTGGGCATTCATATCGTCCTGGGACATGCCTCCATGACTGCTCTCTGTGCTTCAGTCCCCCTCCAACCCTGATGCTGTTGAGAGTGAATGGTTGTCACCCTGTCACGGTGAAACCCAACAGCTCTAGGGACAAGCAAAGGCTACAGGTTCCCTTCCATGCTGGACTGTCTGCACAGGTGAACCCTTGGAGCAGAAGAGTCCTGGAGCAGAAGCGGGGATTTGAGGAAAGGAGGATTAGTTTCTCTGGAAATGGGGCTATGCCCAAGCTGGACTGTAGAGGCACATTGCCCCATCATCCTGGACTTCTGGGATGGAGAGGGATGCTGAGCAATGGAGAGAGATTTAAGGGAGCAAATGGACATGAAGATGGGGGCAAGTATCACCCCACATGGGTTTAGGCTCCCTGTTCACCTGGTGAGCCTCATGATGGTCCCTTCAGGCATAAGGAGAGAGCTCAACCACCTCCAACAAGGCTCTGCTCCGGTGCCATGGGCAGTAGGTTTGGTCTTGGGACAGAGGAGCAGGCAGCACAGGGCTCCTGCCTGGCCCTCCAAGACCCATGCACCAGGATTTGGACTGCCAGCTCCCTCATCGAGCATCACATCCCACTAAAGGTAAGAAGAGAGAGGAAAAGAAACTCTGGAGACAACTCAAAGCAAAACTAGAGAAAGCAGAATGAGGGCAGTAGGAGGAAACACAGATACTCAGCAAGGCTACAACAGCTTAGTGACAGGTGGGGTGAAACTCTGTGTGGGACAGAATGGAGGAGATGTTTTGGACCCAGACCCCTCAGGACACACCAGAGCTGTGCAGCCTGGCCATGGTTAGGGGTCCAGGCAGCCTGTGCAGAAGCCCAGCCCTCCCAACACCAACCACAGCACCCACCAGCTCCCTCCACCCTTTCTGGACCAACAATCACTTTCTTAGAGAGTTAAGGCCATGACAGTGCTCCCACACCCCAGTTCCTGACAGAACAGTCCCACCCACAAGCCACCCCATTAACCCAGAGGACAAATAACGCATACACCTGATGCATCACCTCCAGCCCAACCTCTCCCAACCAAAAACCTCTGAGACATCCCAGTGACCAGGACAGTACTCATTTGAAACTGACCCTACTGTCCTATGGCCTGACCACCCCTTCCTCCCCCAGCACCTCCCCTGGTGTTCAGGAACAGTGCCTTGCTGCTCCATGGCATGGCTCTACTCAAAGACACTGCTGCAAAATGCAGGAGAGGATTTCCTTTCCATCTTCACCTACCTGCTCAGTTTTCCCAAGATATGAGTTCAGGTTTCTTGAAGAGATGCTTGCTCACATGTTATTCCCAACCACTTTTAATCAAGGCTGGGGTGTAGGAGGAGCCAGGCTGGCTCTCAAGCATCATGTAGGAGGTTTTTGCTTGCTTAGGTATAGCCCAGGCATGTTGCCACATATCCAGCTTTCTGCAGATGCAGACAGGGATCAGTCCCAGCTCTCTGAGGTCTCTCAGAGGGCTCTGGCCATTCCCCATCATCAAGACCCTAGTGTGGGAGCAGGGTGAGGCTCTTCAGAGGTCTCAGCTGGTGTGTGGTCTCAAGGGGCTGACGAAGCATTTTGGCACTGATGGTGGTAGCAGCCAGTCCTCAGGGGAGCACTGGGTGTCCGTGGTCGGAAGTGGTTGCTGTAACTGCCAGACCAGACTGTACAGGAAATGCAGCAGCTCCAGCACCTACAGTCTCCCCCTTGGCTGGTCCTGGGTCCCAGAACAGAAGAAGCTGTGGCACACGGATGGGGGACCTAAGGGGATGTGTGTCTGTGGTGGGGGTGGGTTTTGGTACAGTAGCTGTGCAAACCTGGGGGTGTGCACACAAATTTGTATGCTGAGTTGTTTGCACATCTGTGTGTTCATGAGCATTTGTGCTTGCACGTGTGTGCTTGAAGAGCTCCTGCATGCAAACACGCTTGACCACCCATTTCCAAGCAGGATGCTGGAGTATGCGGCCTGACACACATCTCAGGGCACTGCTTGGTTTGGGGATGCTCAGCTGGGGGCTTGAAACCTGCATCCTGGCCAGAGCTCATCCCAGCCCTGTTCCTACTGGTCAGCACAGCCAGGGCCATGCCAGGTGCAGGGGAGTGTAGCTCATGTTTGTCAGTACTGGGCATCCTGTGCTCCAAAAAGGGATGGGAGATGGTGTCTGGCAGCCAGGAGCATCCACACCACTCACCCCATGCATCTTGATGCATGCAAGGGGCAGGATTGTGGCCAGGCTGATGGGGATCAGAGGGCCACAGGCACTGCTGCAGGCTGGATGTTCTTCCATCCCAAATGGCAGTGGGAGATGCTTTTGCTACACTTCCAACCCCACTGGATGGCTTGGGAGCCTCCGGTCAGCTGCAGACCACCATCCAGCCAGAGAGGAAAGGACTCAGCCCCAACTGCTCCTGGAGGAGTCATAGCTGCAGCCAGGGGGTGCAGGAAGTGCTGAAGATCCGGCACCTCTGCTGCCTGAGAGGTAGGATGGAAAATATGAAGCAGGGTGCACCCTCTTGACGATGTCAATGTCGTGTCTGACGGGAAAGCAAAATACAAAACTGCTGACTGAGCTCTCACTTCTCTCCCACTGCAGCTGCCTCCTGCCTCAGTTTTCCGGGCCCTGCTGACCACAGCAGGTCTCTGACAGAGATGCTGAGGCAAGGAGCAGGGCTGCTGCTGGCAAAAGGCCCTGATGGGCTGAACCATGAACTGGTGTGAGTGAATGGCATGGGAGTTACAGCACTGCCCATGGAGGCTACTGGGAGTCTTCAGCAGCACTGAGGACCAGAGAAGGCACCACATCCACTGTCCTACCCTGAAGAAAGGTATAAGCTATCCCAAAAGGATGTTTATCCCATGTAGTCCCCCCTGGAAGTTTCTCATGGACTTTCTAGTCCCCACAGAGTACAAGCTATGGTGCCTGGCTTGCCTCACTCTTTCCCCAGGTTGGCTCCTGCAAGGCTGCGCTGGTTTTACTCGGAGGAGGAAACCTGCTGACAGTGCTGCCAAAGTGTGAGATGCAAGTGACTCTTCTAAGTTTTCACTGAGTTTCACATTCTCCTGGCAAGTCTCTACTGCCTCCAAAGCCACTCCTTACTGGGGTTTCTCCTCTCTCTCAAGTAGCTGTCACTTCTTTCCGCTCTGGTTTCTGGCAGGCAGCACATCTCTTTCAAGAGAGAAAGTGGAAGTTTGAAGCCAAAAAGCTGCACAGAGCACCACGCTTTGCCCTGGCTGATGGCAGCCAGACCCCTGGCACAGCAGGGATGTTCATCCCCATGGACTGGGTGAGTGCCCTGAGACAAGCCTGATTAAGGGGGAATATTGGCTTGCAGCCATGCCTGGGTGACCAGCTCAGACAGGAGCAAGGAGAAAACGAGCATCGACCTCTCTAAATTCTTAAGAGCAGCTTTGTGAAAGAGCAGCTTGCATATCTCAGGGAGAGGCCCGGGAACCACAACAGATGCTGCCACCTCCCAGCTCTGCCCTACACTGCAAGAGCCGTTATTTGCCTGCCCACGCACTTGCAATCAACAAACTCCTCAGATGCAAAACTCTTTATTCATCCCCATGGCCAGATCTGACTCCCACTTGGGGAGGGAGGGACACAGGGGTAGATTACCCCTCTTGCAGAGGAGGAGAATGCCTGGAGACAGGCAGAAGACCAGCTGCCTGCTTCCCAGGGATTTCTGAATAGTGGTACATAAGGCAGCCTCTGCTCTGAGCAAGGAGAAGCCCACAGCCCTGGACTCCCGTGTGCAGCATCTCAGAGAATTCACTCCAGCTCTGACCTCCAGCATTTTCTTCATCAGTCATGCTTTGATAGTTGGTTCAGACCTGGGGCAGGGAAGCAGCATGGCCACTGGAGAGCACTGGGTGGAGGTAGAAAACTGAGGCATAATGTAAATCACCTTTGGGACAGACCTGTTGGCAACACTGCTCTGCCCCAGCCCATCTTCCCTGCCCTGAGTGAAGAGGCAGCACATGGAGCACAGCAAGGACCCTCCTCATCCTGTGGTACCCAACCCATGGCCACAATAACACTGTGGCCAGGACTGTTCAATATCGACTCCAGCAGCAGCATCTCTGTTGCTTCAGTCCTGATAGGCTGGATTTTTCCCAGAGTGAGGGACTGGGGCATTCTGTTCATGCCCACACCCTGGTGAGGAGGGACCCTAGCTCTCAGCAGGTCTGTGACAGCAGCTGTCGAGTCCTCTCATCCGGGTGTTTCTTGCCCCGCTCTGGCGTGACAGGTATCTCCTCTGGGAAGATGATGGTGGCGTATTCAGTCTGCTCAACCAGCCTGGTCTCGGGGGGCCCTGGGGTGCACTGGTCCCTCTGAAACTCCAGCACACCATAGTCCACAGTGGATATGGACACCACAGGGGGCTTCTCTTCCTTCTGCAAGGTAACCCCATCATGGTGGTTCAACATCCAGAGGTACCCACCATCCCCAGCACAAGCCCCTTCTTACAGCAAGTGCCAAAATCAGCTCTGAAGCATCCCGGGAGGGTGAGAGTGATACATAGCAGAAAGATGTACAGACCTGGGATAGAACATACACAGAGGGACCACATCATGAGCCTTGGGGTCTCAGCTCTCTGCCTCTGCCTCTGCAGGCAGGCTGGGATCTCTGCCTGCCCAGCCATGGAAGGCAGGGCTGGGCTAGGAGCCCTTTCCCCACCTCTCCATTGGGCTCCAAGGTGGCATGGTGTGCATGAGAAGAGCCTAGGGCTGAGTTTGCTCAGCTCAGAGAGAAGAGAGCAAAGAGCAACCTATTCACTGCCCTCAGCCACCTAATGAATGGGGTTGGTGAGAAGACAGAGACAGATGCCTGCTGGAGGTGCCTGGCTAAAGGGAGAAGAAAACAGGAACCAGCTGCAGCAAAATAAATTTTAGCTTGATGTATTGGAGGGAAGCATCCTTCTATTTTCTACAGCAACACAATCTGCTGTCAAAGATAAGCCTGCTTTGAAGAAGAATTGGACTAGAGAGTCCCATCCTGTCTTGGGTAGTTTTATTTTGATTTTGTGATGGAGCTGTACTGCTGCAGGTGCAGAAAAGCAGTTGTAGCTGTGCAGAAAAGATCAAGCAGCAGCAGAGAAGACAGAAGTGAGACGCTTGTGAAGAGCTGATAAAGGGAGGCGCAGCACCCTCCTCACCCCACCAATGCCACGGTGCTCTCCTGTAGCACAGCAGAGTGACAGAGGCGGAAAACTCACCGTTGACATGTTTTCACTTGGTGGTTTCTGCACATCTGCAAAGTAACACACTTGGTTAGAGGAGATTTGTGAGCCACGTAAGCTGGCCCAGTCCCACCCTTGTCCTAGAGAGCCCTAGACACCACAATCTTTTCACCACAGTTCCTCCTTGTCCACTCAGGATCTAACACCCTGAGCATTACAAGGACAAGCAAGACACCAGCCCACAGTCTAGCGTTTAATTTGGATTCTTGGAGTGCAGGGGAATTCTCTGTGAGAGCCCCTGGGTGCCTGTGGCATGGCTGAGGTGATGCCCTGTGCTGCAGCAGAGTGAGGTGCTCCAAAGGTACCTGGGCAAGGTGCATGCAAGGGATTCAAGTGCAGCATTAAGGCACCACACTAATGAGTGCTGTAGAGCCACTGCGCATGGTCTGGGGGCTCTACAAAGGGCAAGCAGGGCTCAAAGCACCCCTCTCCTTCAGGCATGGAGATATCTGTCCCACAGAGATACACCACAGCTGAGTTTGGCACCTTGAACCAGTCCATGTACCCCAGGCAGCTGCAGACGTGGCTGACCCCAGGGGGGATCAGCATGGCCTCCAGGGGGATCATACCTCCTCTGCTGTATGTGAAGGTGAGGTAGCCAAAGATCAGCAGCACAACCACTCCAGCGAGCAGCAGGATGCCCAGGAGCATGGCCTTGATGTGCTCTGAGGGGCTGCCTTCCTCTATCTCCGGCTCATCAGTGGCATTCATCTGGGGGGCTGCTGCAATAGCCATTCAAAAAATGGGGAAAAAACCAGCAGGTCAGGAGGGTAACATGGCCTCTACAGTCCTTGTGAAAGGCAGCAGGGGAACATGGGGGCTGTTCTCAGAAAGGGCTGAGTGCCAGGCAGACTGTCATAGTCCCATTACCCCTCTCCTACAAAGGAAAGGGGACAGAGTAGGGCTGTGCTCCCCTGACCCATGTCAGGTCATCTGCCAGCAGGTTACTGCCTGCCTTAAGCACTGGAGCTACAATAGGCTTGGGACCCGTGCCCACCAGCTCAGCCCCCCAGGCTGACCTGTGACTATCAGCTGGGACCGGTTGCTCTCCATCACTTTATCGGGCTCAAAGATGGTGATCAATCCACAGTAGTAGGAGCCTGAGTCATTTTGGTAGAGGTTGAGGATCTCAATCTCAAAGACAGGAATGTGGTTGATGAGCCTGTACTTCTCTGTCTCCGTCATGGGCTTGTATCGGCTGATTTCGGCAGTTTTTTGGGCTTGGCTGTTGTTGGTCTCCTTGTACCAATTGAGCCTGTACTCTGAACAAGAGTCATTCTCCATGGAGATATTGCAGAAGAAGGTGGCTTTGTCACCTTCAGGGACAGTTAACACTGCTGGGAAGATGGTCACTATTTGGGAGAGAGTAAACAAGGAGCAGATATGGTTACAGCTGGATACAGGTCTTAGAAACAACCATACCCCTGTGCAGGAGCCAGGGATGCAAGCCCAATCACATCATCACTCTGGGGCATGGGCAGGTACATCAGTCCGTGTCTCTCCTGTTCCAAATGTGCGCCTGCTAGCTGGAGAGGGACTCTCAGAGGTAGTAACTGTACTGTGAAATGGTTTCAGCAGACCAGATTTTGCTCTGGGCTACCTAAAATAAACACTGAACACCTGTACTGGGCAAAACAGACTTTGGAGATAGTATTATTTTGAAATATATGCTGTATTTTAGTGTCTGAGTTATCCTCTCTCCAGCTGAGGCTAACTCTGAAAGTGAGCAGAGGGACAGAGTCCCAGGTCAGGGCAGTGCCCTGTGTGCAGCCCATCACATGCCTGGCTGCCTTCTGGGATGCTCTGGCTCTCCCCATTGCACCATGCTGGGAGCTCAGAGCAGGCAGGGGCTGCCCATGGCACAGTATTTGTCATCTCCAGCCTGAGACCACCTGACAGGGCAGAACAACCTGGAGTTTACAGTGCCATCCCATTCCAGAGGCCTGTCCCTCTTTATCGGCAGCCAGGCCCTGGGGTCCCAGCTGGACTTGCCAGGCTGTCCCCAACACAGAATCAAGTCAGCCACAGCCACAGGCTCCTCTGCTTTAGCATCAGCCCTGCTGCTTCACCTCTTTTCCCTGCCCACTATCCCAGTGGGTTCATCCATCCTGCACAGCGGGAATGCTGTGAACATGGGCCAGGCACACAGTGTCCTGCCTCAGCCAGTCCCACACAGCAGAACATGGCAGCTCTCGCATTAATTTCTGTTCAGAGCAATGAAAAGTGAGAAGAAGCATTTTTCACATGGGTCACCCGACCAAGCTATTCAAACCATCAAGGCTTTGAAAAGTCCATTGCAAAGGAAATTTAGCTTCCCTTTTCAGAAACCACTACCAATAGCAGCCCCAGGGCTTGCAGGCAGAGTCAGAAAGTCCCTCCCATCCCTCCAGCTCTGGCCTGAGGCTGTAGGACCATAACCTCAGCATCACCAACCAGAAAAGGAACCTGGAAATTCTATGGATAGATACAAGAGTAGATGAAAAACTGGGCTGAGAAATGAAGGATGAGACCAAACAGGAGGAGCCAGGGAGAGAAGTGCCCCAGTTCCCACAGGCAGCACTGGCTGTGGCAGTGCCCACACCAAGAGATTTTTGCTGTGTTTTGGATTTCTTGTGTTTAATAGGAAATATTTGGCAGGTTCAGGGCTTTGTTTCTGACTAGTGCTGCTGCCTACAATGAATGAAACGTTCAGAGGACTTCTGAAAGCAGATGTTGGGTTTACATGTTTCCCTGTATCTTCCTAGCTCCAGAGGTAACATCTTCTCCAAGGGACACCCAGCCCTCTGCCCACCCTAGGGGCAAAAAATACATGAATCCACCAAAGAAACAGTGGGCTCGAAGGAAGGGGAGACACAGCTTCACCAGAGCTCTCACTCACTCTGCCCAGACTCACACTTTCCCCTCAACCTCTCTTTCTCCCCCAAAGTTCACTCAAAACAAGGACCCTGGATCCCTCAGGATCCCTCAAGTCCAAACCAGGAGTTGTAGCCCAAGGGCACAGACTGAAGCCATGAGAGCCAGAGAGAAAACCCCAGACCCCACTGGCAAACCCATAAGCTCAACACCAAACTCCACCACCGTCACTGTGCCACAACACAGCTCTGGTGTCAGCACTGTAGGCTGGGGACCTGTCCCCTTCTCCATCCTTTATCCCGTTTCTGCCCCAAGAATCCCCAAGTCCTTTGCTTCACCTGCACATACCCAAAAGCTTTGGGTTTTCTGCCTTCTTGATGCCAGAAATAATTTTTAACTAGAAAGCTCCCAGCCCTTAGATAGTTTTCACCAGCTGCAAAAGACATGACCATGCCAGTGAGCACACCACACTCCTGTACCTACCCTGGCGGCAGCAGGTCAGCATGGGCCCACAGCAGAGCAGGATGGCACAGAGGTCAGCCAGGGCCACCTCCACACTGCCCCACATCTTCTTCGAGGCACCTGGAGCCATGGTGAGCCAGTCTGTCCCCTGCCCAGGCAGGTGGGAGGTGCTGAGCCGGGTGTGCTCTGCCACTCCCGGCTCTCTCTGGGCTTCCTTCCCAGCAGCAGCAGCTTGTTCTCTGTCATACACAGCAAGGGCTGGGTGGAAATGAAACGTGCCCGTCTCTGCCCCAGAGGGAAACCCAGGCTGCCTCCCGCCCCCAGCTTCCTCCCCACGGAGGCAAGGATCAGCTGAGCCAGACCTGGCCCCTTCCCGTCCCTGTGTGCTCCTGGCATGTTGCCACACAGGTACCCAGCTGCCAAGCAGGGGGGACAGGCACCTCTGAGCCTGCACCCTTTTTGGGGAAAGCTTCCAGGGATGGAGGAGGCAGGGACCGCAAGGGACATGTCCTCAGCTCCAAGCCTGGCCCATAGGTAAAAGATGTCTTGGGTTCCCGGGCATCCACAGGTCCTCCCACTGGAGTGGGGTCTTGTGGGACATGTGGCACTGGGTAGATAGGGTCTGAGCAGCCATGGGGCACCTATTGGTAGGCTGCTCCCACTGGGATGGGATGGGATGGGATGGGAGAGGAAGAGGAGGGGGAAGAGAAGGAAGAGGGGGAGGAGGAGGAGTTTTGCCTCCTTAGGTGTGTTTCTTTGCAGATTTGAAGAGAGCAAGGGCAGCTGCCCAGGGTACTCTTATTGGGGTGACATTTGCAGAAGACTTCTGTAACTTTTTGCCATCCATGCTCACCATGCTGACTAATACTGGCATAGGAAATAACCAGCAGTGAAAGCGCGCTCCTCCACTTCTCTAGAACACAGCCTTCATGCCCTGCAATTTTGGAAAGTGTCAGGGGAAAATTAATAACTGGAGAGTAGGATGTGGTTCTAATGATGACTTCATTATTTTTCCAAGCTTTCAGAAACAAGCTGTGGGGCTGGGGCTTGCTCACCTCTCACTTTCAAATAGGTCCCTGGCAGGCAAGTGGGCTGGGGCAGCCAACCCTAATGTCATAGAATCATGAAATCATGGAAACATTGAGATCGGAAAAGACCTCTAAGACCATCAAGTCCAGCCATTAACCCAATACTACCATGATGGCCTAATTGGGATGGCCAAAGAGGGGGTTCTGAGCTGGGGCAGACAGGGCTCACCCTAGGAGGGTGGCTCGGTCCAGCCTGTCTTGATCCTCTTTTCCAGTCTCCTCCTGGCATTGCAGCATCAATCCTTTCTCATGAGCTGCTGGCAGTGCTTGAGCTGCAGAGCAAGGCTGGGCACCATGCCCACCTCATCACCTCTCTATGCCACGTGGCCAGAGGCCACCATGCTGCCTCGACAGGTGGCAAAGGGAGTGTTCTCCACCAGGTGCAAGGATGCACGTTGGTTTTGACTTGGACATCAGCTCTTCCTTCTTAATTTCCTGGGCTCCTGCTAAAAAAAACATGAAATAAGGAAGCTGACAGCAAGGAGGCTTTTCCACCTTGAGACTTTATGTCCCCAAATGGCAACACCAGGCACTTGGGCCAGGTGTGAGGAGGTTCGTTTGGCACTTGCACACGTTTTGGTTTCTAGAGGTGGAAGATGTGATGGGTATCATCACCAAGGTCACAACTCAGTGAGCCAGGGATAGGCAGGAAAAACTGGCTCATCCTCCCCACCCCATGTGACAGTAGCAGAGGGCTGATTAGAATCATAGCACGAATTGCTCAAACTTTCCAATGCGTGCTTGAAATAGGTGTAAACTCGTACCCAGGGCAGAGAGGCTGCTGTGTCCATGAGATGCCCCTTTCTCTGAAAAACAAACAAACCACAGTGATGAACAGAATAAAAGAAAAGATCAAGGTGCTAGGAAGCTGCTGTGGAGGAAAGTGAGGTGAGCAGCAGTGCCTGTATGCCTCAGGTGTCAGCATTGCAGAGGAGCCCGGCCCCAGCCCCACAGCAGCCCTGGGGCTTCAGGCAGCCTTTGAACCCTGCCTGCACCCTGCCAGATCGGCATAGCTCACCCTGGCTCCTCCACCAGATTCTCCATCACCAAGGAAAACAGCCTGGCTCCAACCATGATGCAGCTCACTGCTCATGCTGGTAAATCCCCTCCAGCCCAGTGAGGTGGATGGTACATCTTGGGGTTTGCTGATGGGGTCATAAAAAGGTCCCTTGGCCCATAAAAAAATATAAATTCTTTCTGTGAGCTGGAGCATGGCAATTTGCATAGGACAGTCCTTTTCTATTTGGCCACCAAAAGATGAAAATAAAATCTAAAAGGGAAGGACAAGCAGAAATAAGTGAGAAGACAGTTTGTTCTTTAAAACTAAGAAACAGCAACTTCAGCAACCACATGTCACACCAGTTCATTGGAGCACAAATGTCATGGTTTTTCTCCAACCAGAAGCTGGTGAGTTCCATCAACACAGCTGTGACCCAGAGGACGGCCCGGTTTTCTGCAGCCATCACTGTTGGGGCACACAGCTATCACCTGAGCACTCACCTCAAAGGGTTGAGCATCAGTCCCAAAGTGGCTTAAGAGCATCTGGGGTATTTAAGGAGCAGTGAAAGACTGGAAGAAGAAGAAAAAGAAAGCTGTGATCAAACATCTCTGATGGAGCTGACTGAAGCCCAGAGCTGAATGACCTTGAAGTTCAGGGAAAGCATAGCTTCCCAAGTGAAAGAGAAAACACAAACTGCCACAAAAAGTTGCTGAGCAAGAGAAGCCCAGATGTTCCAAAGATCCGTCCCCCAACGGTTTAACTGAATTCATATCTGTGGGTCTGACCCAGGCAGGAGCCGAGTGGCTGGAGTGAGAAGAGGAAACGGTTAATAGTGTTTGCAAATAAACACAAAGAGTGTTGAGGTCTTTCAGATATTTCTCAGAAATTATGAAGGTCTCCGCAAATGATTTGGGTAAGTAGCAACGCCTGACCCTGTGGGGACAGGCAGCGTCCTGTGGGTGTGAGTAAGCAGCGGTAAGCAGTGAGTAAGTAGAGGGACGGAACAGAGGCACAAAACTGTTCCTTTAACAAGCAGAAACCTGCAGGGCCTGGGCAGAGCAATGGTAACTGTGATGGGAAGGTGCCACATGGGTATGGCATAGCGCCAGTGTCACCTTCAGCATGGCAGTGAGTGTTCCTGCTGGCAGGCAGAGCTGATGCCCAGCCCAGTGGTACTAAGGACTCTGATGGTCCATCTCTGGTAGCAGTACCCCTTTCACAATCTCATACCCCCTGTACCCGAGGAGCATCTCCAGGCACCGCCAGCCCTGTCACAGTTGATGGCCCCTTCCAGCCTCTCATCTGTGGCAGCAGCACACTCCACAAGCAGCACTGGCTGTGCCTTCACACTGTTTCCATTTGGAGCTGGGTGAGGCACACAGGGACCTTTCTCAGCCGTGTCATCTGCTGCACGTGGGAAGCACAATCGATCACAAAGATCGCTGCTTCGAGATAAACTGCAGAGGAAACAGAATGTCAGCTTCTCAGCAGGGGCTGCCGCACATGCAGCCTTCCCTGGGACACACAGCAGCTATGGGCAGGGAAAAGAGCACAAGGGGTAGGATATTGGGGAGGAAGAATTTTAGGCCTTTCTGGAGGATTTAAGAAGTTCCTGGAGGAAAGGAGCAAGGCTGGGATCTCCTCCCTCATGTTTGGGATGTGTAGTCCAGAGGCAAGAAGGGAGTCCCCCAAGCCCTGGGCTGTGGCTGCTGTCTGGTTTGGGGCAGGAGGGGGGTAGTGGGAAGCACCCAGCAAGGCCAGGCTGTCTTACCCCACTCTCCCCATCATACCTCCGGCCATACCCCAGGCAGCAACTTCTTCAAACCCTTTAGGTACAGAATCACAGAATCAATCAGGTTGGGGAAGACCTCTGCGATACTCACATCCAACCTATGACTGAACACCACCATGACAAGTACGGCATGGCACTAAGTGCCACGTCCAGTCTTTCTTTAAACACCTCCAGAGAGAGTGACTACACCACCTCCCTGGGCAGTCCATTGCAATATTCATCACCCTCTCTATGATTAAGAAATTCCTCATTACTAATGTCAAGCCTAAATCTCCCCTGGAACAGCTGTGCCCTCTCATCCTGTTGCTGGTTGTCTCGGAGAAGGGGCTGACCCCCACCTGGCTAGACCGTCCTTTCAGGGAATTGTAGAGAGGGATAAGGTCCCCCCTGAGCCTCCTTTCTTCCAGACTAAACAACCCCGGCTCCCTCAGCTGCTCCTCACAGGATTTGTTCTCCAGACAGTTCCCCATCTCCACCGCCCTTCTGTGGACTCGCTCCAGCACCTCAGCGTCTTCTACGAGACACTGTAAAATTTTACAATTATTACAATTATTAAAAGAGCTTGCAATTATTACCGCAAGTATCTACCACTTATTTACCAACTACTTCATTGTACAAGTTTCCTTATTGCAAAAATCGACTTTTTTTTTTTTTTTTCAAAATAAAACCACAGGCTGTAGAAACATAAAATACAAAATACAGCAATACACACAAGAAGGAGTCGTTCCCCGGCTCCGTCGGCCGGCTGTCCCGGGGCGGTGCCGCGGTGACGCGCGGGGCGGGCCGCGGAAGCGGCGGAAGCGGCCGCGGTTGTCCCGGTAACCAACGCCGGGGCCTGCGGGGGCCATGGGCGAGCTGGGCCCGGACGAAGGGGCCGAGAACACGTACAGCCTGCGGCCCGGCCTCCAGCACCGGTGAGGCCGCGGGGGAGGGACGGGGGGATGCGGGAGCAGCGCGATGAGAGAGTTTGGCTTGGGGCGGTTTGGACCCGGGAATGTGGGAGCTGCGGTGGGAATGTCGGGCAGGGCGTCCCTGGGCATGAGGGGTTGGCGTGAGGCCGTGGGGGCTGTTGGGAATGGGGAGCCCCCAGAGTTTGGGGGTTGGAGGGTACTGGGCTCCCAGATCAGCTTTGACACCTACTCAAGTGGGGGATGCTGCTGCAGGAGCAACTTCCAATGGGGCTGGTTTCATCCCTGTTGTTAGGTGTTTGGCTTTTGGTACTATCTCCATTTCAGCGGTGCTTTTTTTCCCCATGGCTTGTCATCTGTCATTTTTCTCTAATACGTGAAAGCTACATTTTCCCAGGTGGCATTGTGTATGTTTCTATGCATTGTGTGAACTTTCTGGGCTTTCTGTTGCACTTTTTTTGGTTTTTTGCTATGATAGGTTTAAGTCGTCCAAAGTAAAAGAATGCATCCGTGCAATACTGAAGGAGAAGCTGGCCAATGTACAGTACATCCCAGAAGAAATGCCTGAGCTTACGAAGTGTTTATCAGAGACAATAAAAGACAGACTAAAAGGTAAGGAGGTTTGCTGGGGAAGTAATTTCTTTTCTTGCCATGTCCTCTCCCTTTTGACAAGATCTCTTTTTCTTCCTTTATTCTCAAAACTTATTCCTTCCCCACTGACTGACTCGAGTCTGCTATTATGAAGCAATCTGTCCTAAATATGTACATTCCTTGCCTGCAGAACTGGAGACCTAATTCAAGCAGACAAGATTTGTTTTTGTATAGCTTGGCAGGTGTGTGATGTCAGCCTTGGAGGGGCTGCAGGGGGAAAGAAGCTGCGTTAGAGAGAAGAAAGAAGTGATGCTTCATTGCTTCTTGCTTCCATAAACAGAACTATTCCTGCTCTTTTTCTGCTGTGAGTTAGATCAGAGCTGGAATAGCAGTCGAGATCAGAACAAGGCTCAGAGAGCAGACAGAAAGGAGAGAGAGGAGCAACAGCCAAGGAGGGGTGTGACTACAGCCTTACAGCAATAGAAAAAGGTTGTGCTGCTGCACAGGATGCCCTCCAACATTTTTGAGTTCAAGACAAAAAGCACAGGCACCAGCAGGTGTTTCCTGAGTTCCTTGCTGGATCAAGTATACGGATGTGTGTGCTGGCACAGAGACTTTTTTTTCCCTTCGTCCTGGGGACAGGCTGGTGCTCCATCTGCTGGGCTGTCCTGATGTGGTGGCACAGCAGGGCGGTCACCCTTGGCAGGAGCCGTGGATTTGTGCTTCTCTCAGAATTACACATCTGCTTTAAAGCCAGCAGCAGCTGTAGGCCCTGCATGCGTAGATACTGAGCTCATCTGCACAGGGCTTGGCTTCAGTAACGTGTAACCACAGTGGCAGCAGCCTGAAGCGAGGCTGGCCCAGGGTGGCCACTCTTAGCAGCTGGCATCTCTGATAAGCATTGACATGGTGGATGTTAACAGAGCCAGTGTGCTGTGTTCAATCCTCCCATGGAAAGAGGGCGCTGGAGTCATCCCGGGACACTGCTTTGTTGAAGACAGGCATTGGGATCTATATTTGATTTTAAACATGCTTGTTCTGATTTGGCTTCTGGAACACTGCCATGTGATTGGATCTGGCCTGTGCCCCAGAGGAACTTCTTTACTATTGTGAAACAACAGCACATCTCTGCAGACACGTAACAGCTATTATGTGGCCTTTTATCCCACACAGAAGCAAAGGAAGCACCTGTGTGGTGGAAGAATCTCACAATTCCTTTGCATCAAAGCAGTTTTAAAATAAGACAGTTTTTTTCAAATTGAGTTTTGTCCACTAGCAGCCTTATTTATGTTCTTTTCATGTGGTCAGTTCTTGGAAAGTTGTCAAAGCAGAATGCTGACATACAGAGTGGCTGCTCAGGGGTGTCTTCTGCCTTAGATGCATCTTTTGATGGATGCCAACTACCCTGTTCACCCTTCAAATCCAATAAAACCATGGTACTCCATACTGAGAAAATGAAGCCTTGCAAGGCAGTCTGTCCATTTGGCTACTTGCATAGGCTTGATCAGCCACTTGCTTTGTAGACAGAAATATTTACCTTTCAGGGTCCTGTTTTGGGCTCATTTTTTAAAAAAGTTATTGCTCTCAGTATTATTTTTTTCTCTCTCCAGAGGAGGGATTTGACAGGTACAAGATGGTGGTGCAGGTTGTCATTGGAGAGCAGAGAGGAGAAGGAGTGAATTAAGTTTTGCATCTTCTAATTGTATTTCTATCATGTTTTTTGGGTTTGGGTGTGGTTTTTTCCTTTGGCAGCTGCTTCCAACTTCCCTAGGCACAAAGATCTGTCTGCAGATGATAGAGTGTAAATCACTTTCTTTTCTCTTTTAGTGGCAACTTGAGGGCTTAGGTTGTGACTGATTGAATTAGCCAGTGATAATTGGCTCTATGGTGGTTCTTAGCAAGGTGAAATGTTGAAAAGCGTTTTTGAGGAGTGTTGCAGAAGCATTTTATGTTGTATTCGTTATGAATTAGGGTATACCCCCCATCCATTCCGAAGGCCCTGCTGGAGCACAAAAGCCATGGTAACTCACTCCTGTCTAAAGCCAGAAAGCTTCCATAAGCACTTCATTTACATTTTTCAGAAGTTTCAATTTCTATAATCCTCCTGCAATACTGTCATGGGAACCAAGCCTAGAT
This sequence comes from Picathartes gymnocephalus, assembly GCA_013390045.1. Lineage (NCBI taxonomy): Eukaryota > Metazoa > Chordata > Aves > Passeriformes > Picathartidae > Picathartes > Picathartes gymnocephalus. Next base: position 72,249 of record WEKY01035070.1, read on the forward strand.
TCCCATGTGGCTGCTGAGCACTTGCAGTCAGCTCCAGATGCCTGCAGTCAGACAAAAGAATTCCTCTTGGCTGCAATAGTGGGTTGGTTATAGCTTTCCATTACTAATGGATAGGGAGAAGACGAAAAGGAACAGCTCACAATGTTTATGTGCTTTATCTGCTGGGCTTATCTTTATTATTGTACTCCTGGTACTCCAGCAGAAGGTAAGTGCAGCAGAGCTGTAATCAGATCTGCTACCTCCCTGTTCTGGAGGTCAGAGAGGAGTATCTGTACCTGCTGCTCAGGCTTTTGTCAGGAATGTCTATGTGCAGGCAGACTGCTCCAGGTGAACCCAGAAGCACCAGGGTGAACAGTTCAGTGTTCAGGTGGTCTGATCAGAAACGTGAGGTCCAGCAACACAGACTGACAGAGCAATTGGGGAAATTTTCCAGTTTGCAACAGACAGGAGGCAAGATTGAAGCAGGATCACTGACATCCTTGATGGAAAATACAGGTGGCCAGGGTATTCCAGAGGCAAAGTGGAATACTGAACTGAAAAAAAAAAAAGGCAGGATGACCCTGAGGGCAAAGGTAACAGAAGGATGAAATTCAACCACCTTAGTACAGTCAGTCATGCATGTAGGGACTGTGCCTCAAAAGGAATCCTGTCAGCTGAGACCGACTGGGGTAGGCAGGAGTGGGACACTTGCAGCAGAGAAGGGGGAATGCCAGTGCCTTTAGACAAGGCAGCAGCAAGGTCTCATATGTAATATCCTGTTATGGCCTGGCTGTTTGTCCTCAGGATGGGGCTTGGCTGTAGAAGTCCATCAGGATGGTCAGGGAACAGAGGATGTAGATATGAACAGACTTGAAGAGGTTGTGGTCTCATAGCAGGGCATCTGCCAAGGAATACGATAGCTCCCTATAAATGTTTGGAGTATGTACCATGAGGGTGCGGGAAGTGAAGGACAAGAACAGATAAGCTAAATTAGCCACTGATAATGCATAGGCCAGAAGTCAAAGATTCTTAAGCACCATAGCAGTGAGGTTTCAAACCTTGCTGCACAGTGGAGGTGGTGGGGTTGAGAGCTGATGAGTTCAAAAGTGGAGCACATATAGAGGGGATTACAGCATATGGTAGAATTCAGCAGTAGAGAACTAGGCTTGGGATGCAGGAGCACACTTCCCAATTCCATTACCTTTAAAGCAAGCTCAGTTTGGTTTCCAAGGGAAGGATCTGTGATCACTTAGGTCATTACAGGTGAACTCTGGGTAATGTCCCTGTCTGGCTCCTTTGTCTAGCATGGCTGCACGATGTTTCTGGGACGCTGACACTGACAGCTGTGCTCATGATGTGTTCATGAACGTAAGTATGGGCTGGATTCCCATGGGAAATGCAAGGCTACTTGCTTTTATATGAGAGGCAGAGTGACCTTAAATATGGAGCAGAAAAGAAACAATTACTAGAAGGAGGGAAACAAGATTATTGAAACAGGCTGATTTACATCCTTATTCACAAAACATACTTAGATATAACAGCCAACATAGTAAAAGTTCTCTGCTGAGTAGGTGACACAGTACTGTACAAAAGTCATTGTAGTCACACCATTTTACTGGTGGGGAGAGGAAGCACAAGAGACAAAGTCTTTTCGTACATACTTTGCTGAACTGCAGTCATGGAGCATGGCTGAAATCCAGGACTGAGCCAAAGTCAAGGTTTTACTTAATTATTATTTCATTTTCTTTTAAACTGACACCTAGACACCTGTAGGTGTGTGGATGGAGGAAGTTGAGGCACTTCTGGCATTCAGATGCACTGACCTGGGTTATACCACAAGTGAGGCGAATAAGAAACTTAAATAAAAGACATAAAATTGCAGTATATTGCCATACAGTTGTGCTCTGGTCTAAATGTTCCCTGAGGTTTGCCTGTTTCACTAGACTAGCAAAAAGCTTGCCTTGGCTAACACAGAGCCTTTCTCTGTTTTCCCCAGGACAGCCTATTTTGTGTGGTGGCTGCATTTGGCTGCTTCTACTATTGAAGGTGACAAACATTGCACAGAAGGATGGACATGGGGGAGAATGCTTTTGAGTATTTTTTATTTAACTGCACAAAAGCATCATCTCATATTCTTCCTTTAGTACATCACACAATTAACAGCTCTACAAAGCACATCCTACACCTGTTCTACACACTACAACATTCCTTATTCCTTGTGGATGTTGATACAGCTTTAAGCACAATATTGTTGTTATTATTAGTAGTAATAGTAGTAGTAATAATAATAATCATAATCATAATAATAATTCCATATTTAAAATGGCCCTTTGTTTTTTATATAGTGTTGGTTTTGTCCTAAAAGTGTATTGCCAATAGCTATTGCTTCTAAGGCAAACTCGACTTCTGTCTTGAAAGGGTTCTGTTACTTTTGTTTTTATTTCTGAGAAATTAATGAAATATTTATAAGAAAAAAAAAATAAATCTATGTATTTAATATTTCTTTTCCTGTGGCATTTTCTTCCACTCTACAAGATACACTATCCTGTGTAGCTTGTCTGCATTTCTCAGGTGAGCATTTTGACAATTCTTTGCAAATTAACCCATAAAGCTGATCTCTGATTTGGGTTATCAAGATTTGTTCCTATGACTCCCACAACAATTGGGCTATGAATCTCAGCTGTGTCACATGAGGTGGTCTTAATTGATGGAAAGTCGAGTAATTAGGACATTAGGTCAGGCCAGCAGCCCACACACCCTACGACTGGCAGAACTCCTCTCTGCAGTAACTGCTCCTTGGTTTGGTGCAGTTTGACACCCATGGATGCTGTGAGTGATCATTGCTCCTCACCCTCTTCAGCAGATATTGCAGTGCTTTCTCAATCTCTCTTGTCATTGTTTTGGAATATGAGGGTGGATGTTTGGAGACCAACTTTGCTAGGACTCCAGCCTCGGAAAGGCTGCAGTAGATCTGCAAGAGAGTGCTAAAGCTTCTCATCTCCCCAAAAGTTAGAGGAGAACAGGTTGGTTCCTGAGAGAGTGAGAGCCACCAGAGTGCATCTTAGGAATGATGGGAATTCCCCCTTGGAATGGGATGAGTTGCTCTGTGGTGATGCCTGTTCTCTCTCTGCTGAGAGAGCAAGACAGCTGAACCATTCCAGTGGCATGAATGGCTTTTAGAGTGCTGAAGTGGGGTGAAGTGAACCCTGAATGCCACCTTCACCAACTGTTAGAGCAGAACACACCCTCCCCATGCAGCTCTTGGAAGCTGGTGAAGTAAAAAATTACACTGCATCTTAGAGAATCCCTCTTTGAGCTACAGTGCTGGAGGTAGCACACTGCTGATTCTCTATTATATTAGTTTAAAATATTTTGATTATGAGTCTTCCTCTCCTTTTCCTCTGGTGGGAAGTAGAGGGTGACTTCCCTGACTGCTTTGTTGCTGGCTGTGGCTGTCACCTGTTAGGGAACCTGCAGAGAGATGTGACAGTGCTGCTCAGTTTGTGCACGACCTGGGAGTGTGACTTTTGGGGAACAGCAAAACCCTCCACACAAAAACATTTTCCAGGAGATGGTACATATGATCTCAGACTCATTTTGATGCTTTCATAAAGTCATGGCTGTTAAATCACAATGTTTCACCTTGCACTTGCTCCGTTTTGGAGGGGTTTAATGGCTTCTTCACAAAGGTGTTGTACGAAGCAGGTGAGCACGTTTGAGTCCGTGATCACTCAGCTTCACCACTCTCGGCTGTGGCATGGGACAGGTAAGGGATGTTGTATTTTCCCTGGAGAAAGATCGAGCCACTGCTGAAGCACTGCACGTCGGTGTGGACATGCAGGGCAGCTCCCTCCTTCCAGCACCTCCGGTATTTACACTGGGTACATCCATACACTGGACAGACTGAGGAGAGAACTCATCACAGTCTGCTCTCCTCACGAGGGGAGGCAGAGGGGCAGACACTGATCTCTTCTTTGTGGTGACCAGTGACAGGACCCAAGGGAATTGCCTGACTCTGTGTCGTGGGGGTTTAGGTCGGGTATCAGGGAAAGGTTCTTTCCCCAGAGGGTGGTTGGGCACTGACCAGGCTCCCCAGGGAAGTTGTTATGGCACCAAGCCTGGCAGAGCTCAAAAAGCGTTTGGATAAGGCTCTCAGGCACTTGGTGTGACTCTTGGGGATGGTGCTGTGCAGGGCCAGGAGTTGGACTCGATGATCCTTGCGGTCCCTTCCAGCTCAGGGTGTTCTGTGACATGAAGAGCCGCGGGGCAGGGCCCTCGCGAGCCGGAACGGAGGTTCCAGGCGCGGTTTCCAGGGCCGCGGCTTCCCCGCAGCAGGCCGGTCCCTTCCCGTGGTTCCGGGCGGACACGCAGCGGCTCCGCCCGCGCCCCGCTGGCGTCGGCGGGAGCGGGGCGGGGCCGGGAGCGGCGGCGGGGCCAGGAGCGGCGGCGGGGCCGGGGCCNGCGGCCGGCGGCGCGCTGGTAGGGGGCGTCCGGCGGGAGCGGGGGGCTGTCACTGAGGGGGCTGTGGGTGCAGGGGACAGGGAGCGGAGGCTGTTGGGTGGGTTTAGACTGGCGGCACATGAGGGTACCGCACGCTCACCCTGCGGAGCCGGTCAGGGGTCCCTCCCCGGGCCCCTCTCCCAGCGTGGTGGCCGGGGCACAGGCTGGGGGCTCCGAGAGGTGCTGGCCGGTCGGGACGTGGAGCGCTGGCTTTGGGCAAGAGGGCAGTGTCTGCTGGGGTGGTCACGATGCGCTGCGTGGGGGCTTGGGCAGAGGCTGGGGCTCGGGCGTGATCCTCCGAGTTGGCAGGGCTGGCAGCTGAGAGGAGACAGCGGCAGATCAGTGGAAAACTTTTCTAGTGCACCCTCAGGGCTTGGAGTGTGGGGGCTTCAGGGGACATCCCCCCACCCAGGGGACACAGTCAGGCCCTACGGAGGACAGTGAGGAAGTGGCCCTGGCTGCGGCGAAGGAAGGTGTGACCCAGCTGCTGCGTAGGCACATGTCCTTTCTAACCCGCTTTTTGTGTCCACCGAAGTCCTGGCCGCACTGATTAATGGTTTTGTAATTGGATTTCAAGTGCTCAGGAATTCTGAGAGCTGTGATGCTCCTCTGTAGTCCTCGCTCGCTATGGAGGGAGATGCAGGATGCTGCAGGTGGCCTTCTCTCTGTCCCCACCCTGTGCTGATGCAGTTACCAGGACTCTGGCAAAGGCTGGGGTGGGTGGTCAGAAACAGGTAATGCTGGATTTCCATCTGCAGGACCCCAGGGTCTGAGGACAGCCACTGTACTTGGTTTTGAAATTCACATGACAAATACCCACACATTATTTTCCAAAGAAATTTGCTGTATATACAGAATTATTATAATTCCTGATTTTGAAGTTTCTCGCTGCAAGATCTGGGTTGTAACTCTCATGAAATCACTGTACTAAGAGCCACAAACAATAACTGTTGCAGTAAAGAATTGGTATTGGTGTGTAAACCTACTAAAGGAGGTTTACACCGCCAGTCTCAAAAAGCTCTGTTGCTAATCCCTAAAAACAAACCAGTGCAGAAGTCAGGTCAGAACGACCACTTATTCTCACTGCATTGTCCCTGACAGTATCTTTTCTGGTATTCTGGTATTTCTGCTGCTTCACTCACCCGGCAGAGGCTGTTGCACGTTGGGACTCTCAGTGCCTGGAGGTTATGGTATACCCAGAAGGGCTGTGAAATCACAAAGAAGGTCTTGACTGCAGTTTCTCTTTTTTTGTGTGTGTACTACTTAGCAACACTATCTAGGTGACCACGCTGAACTGTTTTCAGCTGTGGTTAGGCAGAGTTATCTTAAGCCTTTTGGGATTTTGTTGGTGAGAAGCAGCATCTTTCCATCGACTGCAGGACACAGGTACCAGGCTCTGCTTGAGAAACTGTTACCAGCCTGTCTAGACCAGTAGGGGATGCAAGGTCTGGGGGGTTGTTTTAGCAGATACAGCAAAGGTATGGATGCTGTTGGAACAATGTGTGGCACTGGCTGAACTGGAATTCCTTTCATATGTTCATGTGGCTTTTAACACACTGTGGGACAGCTGCTTTTGTTGATCTTGATCCAAAGTAGCTGAAGCAGCCTGTGCTTTACAAGTAGACAGGGCTGTGCCAGATCCTGCAGTAACCTTTTTAAGGGGCTCAAGGGCTTGGCCATCCAGGTAGAGCAGATGCTGACTGTGGGGAGCCTGTCTGGAGGTGAGCAGGCTGGGTCACAGCCAGCAGCACTCTGTTTCCAGGCAGATGCTCTGAGTCTGGAGACTGGGACAGAGCCTGGGCTGGGCATGAAGTTGCCTTGGAGATTGGGCAAGTTTTTTAAGCACTGATAAAAGAGGGATTCATGATGAGTCTTCTGTCATGAACCTCTCCCAGGTATCTGTGTCTCCATAGATCTCCACAAGGATACACACCAGTAAGGTTAATTGGAGCCTGGGAGGTGCAGGTGAGGGAGAACAGGGGGGAAAAGGATTCTCTTCAATCTATGGTCAAGGAATGCAGAGGCATGTAGGGTCGCTTTGGTGCTTTATAGCCTGGCAAGGGACTTGTCTGAAGTGACAGGACTTCTTCCTTTTCCCTGAGGCTCTTGCTTACATGCTGTCCATGTGTCAAGGCAATTCTCTGCAGACAGCTGGCAGAGTGCAAAGTTTAGTAGTATTGCCTGCAGATGAGTCAGCAGAAGAGAAATAGCTTGTTCCTGTAGAGTGCAATGATCTTGTAGGCAAAGCAGCACATGACAGTCACATCTGACTGTGCCAACACCTCCCAAGTTCAGAGGGACCATAGGACAACCTTGGAGCAGGTGGTGCTACCAAGGGAGCTGTGGGTGTCCCAAGGCCTTGCTGGTCCAGCTGCCAGTCTTGTGCTTTGGATCCCTGCTGGGAATTGCAGCAGCCTTGGACTGGAGCATTTACTGAGTTGTTGCAGTAAGCTCATTTTCAGTTTAAGTAGCAGCATTTCTTTTGCTCCACAGGTAAATGTGCAAGTGAAAAGCAGCAGAAAGTGGCAGAAGAAATCCTACTACTGATGTAGGTTTGCAGTTAATATTATCCAATAAGTTCTTCAGGACATCAAAAGGCAGATGGTCCAGGTTCTCTTGCCATCAGTGTGCTTAGGGTGCAGAAAGATCTGACCTGCTCCAGTGTAGTGTGAGGCTGGAGTTCTCTGACACCGCTGAGACTAAAAAACATGAGCACTGTCCATGAAGACACAGACAGTGAGATAAGGCTTTGGCTAAGCAGGGAGATTTGCTGTGCCTGTTGTGACCTCTTCCACCTGCCAGAGGTGTTAACTTCGCTGTTGTGGTTAAATTCCAGCTCTGATGATGATGTAATTAACTGACACTAAGGGAGAAGTTTTAAATTCTTTCCCTGCCTATATATTTTTTTTTCTTTCTAGTAACCAATGCTTGTCCTTTTTTCCCCTCCCAGAAGTGGCTGTGTTTCAGTGGGATTCAGTGATTCTCTAACAGGGAAAGGAAAACTCTTTAACCATCTGGCAGTCAACTGCTCCTCGCAGAGCCCATGCAGGTCTCTTTCTCTCAGTGAGTTAGCTGGCAGGTGATGCAAGGCCCTTCTTTGATACAGTATACACCAAAGAAATAAGTTTAAGAAGAAAAGATGTGAGTATTTTATAAAGTGGTGCAGAGACTGTGATTTCCCATAGCTTTTCCAAACGGGGCACTTCCAGCTTTGCTCCTTGCGAGCAGTTTCTCATATTCAGCCATGAACTCAATAATGCAGAAGGGTGACACCTTAAAATAGAACAATGTTAATATTTTACAGCAAGGCTCTTTCTTCTGGTTATACTTGGTTTCTATCTTGGAGTGTTCAGAATGAGCTTTGAGAGTTATCTTCTCTTTCCTCTTCCCCATCTGCTGCGAGTGTAATTAATTTTAGAACAAGCAGTGTTTTATGCATTTGGGGAAGCAAAGCTGTGTCCTCATGTGTAAAGCTCAGCTACAGATGCTGGATGCCACTGTTGGTAATTGTTTGGGATGCTATTTTAGTCACTTGGGTCAAAATGAAGCTATTCTAAGATTAGAAGGTTTATCGCAGTAAGGTGTGTTGTGTTCCCAGTTTTTTTATGAAGACAAGCTTGGTGATGGGAGGACTTCCCAGAAATGCACTAGCCACAGGATAGAGGTTTTAAAGTTCCAAATAGTAGTAAAATTATTGTTTCATTTCTGCATTAATTTGAGTAATTAACAGAGCTATGTCACTCATGAGGTGCCCAGCCCAGCTGTCCGGACACTGCAGAGGCTACTTCAGGAACATCTCACCTGTAAGGTCAGAGCAGATGGAGCGTATTTATCGCACCCTTCAAGCTGGTTTCTCACTTGGTACATCGGGTAGAGCTGCTGCTGTGTGGCTGATGCTGTCGCACCACTGCTGCTGATTTAATCCACAGCGAACAATAGAATCTCTCAAGTTGGAATCCATTTGCTTAAGTTGTTTGTCATCGTTTAACTAACTATGTATACCCTGAGAAATGGAAAAGTTAGGGTGGAGGAGAGCAGATGGTTGGGTGTGGGGGGAGCTGGAAGAAGCTATTGGAGTTCTCTGAGCTGGGACAGTGCTGCCCTTTGTTGTAACCTGCAGTTCTTTGGCTGGCCATGAGATCTGCACCCAGCAGCAAGGTGCTGGTGATAATTCAGCAGAGACTATACTTGTGTGCAGAGAAGTCTGGTTGCTCTGATGGGCCAGGCTGACGTGGGAAGAGCTTCACCTGGTTGTGTGCGCAGCTGCTATGTTTGTGCTTCAGCGCTAAAGCCTCTGCTTTTGATGTTTTGCTGGGCAGTGGTTCAGAATGTCTGCATTCAGCACATTAACAGACCTTTTAATTCTCTCCCAAGGGAAGGAAACCATCTGGTCAGAGATCAACAGGTGACTTGAAGCACAGTGAAATTATTTTAACCAAATAAGAAAATCGGCTGCTGTTTCCATTAATTCTGGGGTTACTTGAACCAGACTCAGATATTTGCTACTTTTTTTGAACTTCGTGGTTTCTGCTAGGACCACGGTGGTAAATTACTGATGCAGAGTGTGCCTGCAAGATGACACCTTGCAAAATGTAACAATGACTTGTGTCATACCCCGTGTTTTCACAGAGGCTCTGGAAGCTGCTGCATTTGTAGCACGGATCTCACCTGAAAGTTAAATGTTTGCTTAAATGTTTGAAGACTTGGAGCTCAGGGTTGCAAACTCTTTTTGCCTGAGGTTGTGTTTGCACCCTCCCATATGTTTCTTCTCAGGAAATAGTAAATTAATTACTGGAACGGGGGAAACGACAAGCTTGACTCGGGCATTATGGAGTGAGTGCTGGATGGGTCACGCAGTTCTGAAACGTCCTTGTGGCTGCTCTTCACTGTCACTTTTATCTTCTCCACAATATTTTTTTTGGCTCCCTACTGACCTAAGTTTCTCTTTCTCTGTTCTTAGTACCTTGTGGTAGGTCTAGCAGAGCAGCCAGGGATACTTATATGTATGTATATACAAACCAGTTCAGCTGTGTCTGACCCTGAAACTGTCCATAAGGTATCATCATACTGATGCTCAGTGGGGAGGGAGAGATATTTGCATCTCGTTAATCTGCATTTGACTTGTTACTTTGGAGCATTCCTTAACCTTGAGTCATGTGTGCTTGAGTAAGTTCATCACTAAATCTGCTACTTAACAGCTCTTTCACAAAGCACACCCTTCTTGGCTGCCAAACAGCAGAGCTTTGCCAGTGGCCCTTAGTGAGGACGGTCACAGCTCATCCCAAGTAGAACACTCAGCAGAGCCCCTCTGCTGAGGAAAAAGGTGGTATTCAGAGGGGCATCTGCTCTTTGTCACACCTTGCACTTGCCCCACCTAACATTCCAGCACACCCACTGCATGTGGGTGGGGAGACATTTTAAATTCCACACCACTCTTGTTATTTAGGGAGTTCAGGCACACACCTAAGGATCGTTGCTGGGTGGAGGGGTCATGCTGCTCTCGGGAACAGCAGGCCCGAAGTGCCATGTGATGCACTGGAGAGGTGCACACTTCAAATCAACGAGAGATAATGCTGCTTTTTAGCTTTTGCAAATCTAGTACCCATTTCTAACTCCTGCAGCAGCTGGAAAGGGAATATTCACTGCCATGCCTTCCTATAAATCCCTATTTTTGCTTCAGCTATGTGAAGCTGGAGTTACTAATACTCCAGGCCCTTTTGGAAAGGTACAGTGACTCCAGCCCAAAGCACAGATATCTTCCTTCCTTATAACTGTCACAGTTTCTCTCCCAAATTGGTGGTATGTCTGTCTGTTCATCACAGAAGCAGTTCAGCTGAACCACCACTAATTGCAGACTGGTACATAAAGTGCCAGAAGTAAGTGTGGCCTAATGTGGTGTCAGCAGCTGCTTCACCATCTGCTGAGTCACCACTGCAGTGGGGACAAGGGACAAGAGGGAAACATGGTGGCAGCCATCCCAAGGTGGGCTGTTCCCACTGGGGAGCTGCAGCTTGGTCTTACACAAACGACAAAGCAAACAGCAAGCCAACTACTCATTTAAGTTATGAGCCCTTCCCTCACCCTTATCCTTCTGCATAGAGCTGCTCCTTCCTCTCTTCAGGACTGTACAGGGATGCAGCACACCCACCAGCTGCCCTGGGGAGTGTAAAGGGTAAAGAATCCATATGAGAGCTGGACAAAGGCTGAATGTGAACTGGACATGCCATAATCCTTAGGTTGCCTTTCAGATGCGAAAATAGCATAATTAACCTCCGTAGTAGTAATGATTTATAATTTGCCTTGCAACTCTTGTTTCAGTGTCTCTCCAGCCAGCTGACTGCTGCACGCTTCTCTCTGCAGAGCAGATCTGAGTTGCATTAAATGATTCAGTATTCCCACCAGGCACTGTTTGTCAAGCCTTGGCAGCTGATGCCAAATACAACTGGCTAAGCCCCTTGTGAGGTGGCTGTGTCTTTGCACTGACCTTCTGTACACTGTGCCTGCTGTTGACTGATTCTGTTTTGGAAGAACTGAGAAATATCTCTTCTCTTTTTTTTTTTCTTTTTTCCCTCTCCTTCATTTCATTCCAGTTCTTTCTGGACGTGCTTGGTAAGATGGAGCCACCAACCTCCTCCAGGCTGAATTCCCGAAAGAGAAGAAAAGATGGATCAGGCCCTAATGGGGCAACAGAGCTGGATGGAATCCCTCCAAAAATGTCCCGACGCTCACTCGTAAGTAAGCAGAGATAAGAATTTTGGGAGCCTGTGAGATGTGGACACTGAGCTGTAACAGCAGAAAGGTACAGGTGGTGGTTTGTCTGTGGACAGAGAAAACAAGAGGGAGGCAGGGGATAAGAAGCAAATGACAGTAGCCCTCCTTCTTGCAAATCCAGTTTGGAATCTTCCTTTGTTCATACTAATAACATACTTACAACGTGGGCTTAAATTAGGTCTGAGGGAAGCATTGCTAAGCTGCTTTTGTGGTGTGTCCGGCTTGTCACTTAAGCTGAGCCAAACAGGCATGCATTTAGATAGCCATGGAGAAGTTGAAGCATTTCTCACAGGTGGGTTTTAAGTGACCCACTGGGAGGGAGAAATATTCCAAAAAAGCACATAACTCATGGAACTGCAGGAGGGTCTGAAGCCTGTCAGCACTAGCAGAAGTGATCTGTTGAATCCACACACTGACGCACTGGGAAGATCACTGTTCACTTGATTTTTTTGGTCTGAAGAGAGGCTGCATTTATGTTGCTGGTACTTTGGGAGTGTCCAGAAAAAAAGAAATAAAAAACAAACAACCGAAAGGATTTCTTTTCTAGATCAACCTTGGGCTGGCTTTAACTAGCTAAAGCCAGTGGGATCTTTTCTGAAGGGGGTCTGATCCAGTTAAAGCTGCTGTAAAGGGCTGTCTTTAACTTGTCCTTGCCACAATATTGCGACAATTGGATTTTTATGGTTCTTCTCTGACCTCTTCCTGCAGCTGTCCTGTGCATCATGTGTGCTCTAGTTGTTCTTTTCTTATCTCTGTCAAAAGCCAGCTACCATCCCTGCCACGTCATACCAAGGTCATGGTCCTTGGCAAAATGAGGTGATGTGTTGCAACTTTCCTCCTCGATGACAACATTTTGCTCTTCAGGAGGGTTTCAGCCCTGTTCCCAAGCATTGACAGTGGTAATGAACTAAGAGCACCAGCAGTGAGAACTGGGGAGGCAGGCATTGGAGATGGAGGCTTGAGCTGTTGTGTGACTTACCCCACAGAACCTTTATGTCCTTGACTGATGCCGAAACCCATCCTGTCCCTCTTAAAGATCCCACATATTTCATTAAGGAAAGAGAAGTGTGCAGGTTATTTATTATTCTGCGATAGTCACTTGCTCTTTAAGTTGCTGTCTGTCCTGTGTTAGAAATAAAGCATCTGCAAACAGCACAAGACAAGTAATATCTAGCCACTTTTTAAGCTTCCTGTCTGTTTTTTAGCCACAGGGCAAACACAGTTCTGGTGAAAGATTTATTTTTTTTCTTCCTTTTGCAAAAGTTTTATTTATTATAGCAAGAATAATAGTGTTGCCTAACTGTGAGATTACCTTGAAGCCTTTACCACTCCCAACTAAGCAGCTGTTGCAGAATGTTCCTCTGAAGCAGCAGGGCTCAGCAGCAGATGCTGGAAACAAACCTGCTGACACTTAAGGCTGTTGTATTGTGCACATCAGGTTGAGTTTTGACCCTCACTGGCCCTGCAGGGGAAGGACAAGACTCTGGCAGTACCTTTTGAGGATGTTTCTATGTGTTCCTCTGATAATTTTGAAAGGGCATTTTTGTACTTTTATTCCTAACTTCATATCACATATGTGCCAACTAAACTGCCAAGAATCTGGTTTTATATGGAAGTCCTAGACTTGATGGCAGTGATGAAAGGAGAGACCTGCAGGCCTTATGTGACAGTAAGGATCCTGGCAGAGGAGGTGCTGTGTGAAATGTGGAGCCCTAGATAAGTTAAAGGAGATGTTCAGCAGTAGCAGTTTGTTTGAATGTAGCCGTCAGTGATTGTTTTCCTGTGGATTTCATTATAAGCAGTCTAATAAGGAATGACACTGGCCAGGATAGCGGCGTTTTTTCTGGTTGCAGTGGTGCTGGACACTGCCAGGATTTGGCAGTGGGACAGGAAGCCTGAGAGGAAACTGCGGATTAGCCTTTTTCAGCTTGAAGGTATTATTGTAATGATTTGCAAGCTTGTTTCCTAGTGTTCTGACTCAGGAACAAGATGTCTGTTGCAGCCCTACACCTTCCAGCTAGAAGGAAATTGAGCTTTTTGTTTTGTTGTGGGAAGGGCAGATGTTTCATTTCCATTCAGAGCAGACCAGAAATGATGCCTGGACTTCAGCTGTTGATTAAATGTACTGCTGTGGTCAAGCTAGCAGGCTAGAGGGGTTTTCTTGCAGCAATTGGAGTTATTCTGCCAAAGATCAAAGCCAGTGTCTCACTTGTATGGCTCAGAAATGGTGACGACACGCACATACCCTGGGAGTTAGTGCTGCGGTTGGTATTGCTGTTCTGCTCATTCATATACTCAAATCAAGGAGCTGTTACAGTTTGTATATCACAGCACAAGCATTCAGGCAAAACAGAATGATGGACTTGCCAGAGTGGGCACAGCTGGAGCTGGGACAGTGAGGTTTCAAGTTCGGCTTGTGCTCTGTGGACTGCTGTTTGTCAAAAATCTGAGTTTAGCAGCTGCAGTTCTGACCCTCTGATTTTCTTGGTCCAGTATAACTACTGTCTTCTAAACTTTTCTCTCTCTCTTCCTCTCTAAACTCAGGCTAATCACCCTGCATGTCTGTTTTGAGGTTTTACACCAATTAGTCTTTTAGTACACATGTCTGAGTGGTGCAGAGGCACAGTGAGTCACCAGTGACTGGGACGCTGCAATGGCAATGCTGCCACTATGAACTGCCCTCAGTTTGCACTCTCACAGTGAAACTTTCCTGGCTCTTTAGGGGCTGAAGGAACCAGCTCCGTTCTCAGATGAAGTGGAGATCGACTACAGCAAGCCATACATCAGAGTGACCTATGAAGAAGCCATGAGAGGGACCCCTTGTAAGTAAGAACACAGACTGGAAAGGGATTGTATAAATGTTGGGTTTGGGGGATGTGGGTATGATTGTGATATCTCTGAGACCAAATCAGCCTTGTGTGTTGGACCAGGTTTACAGCCAATGACTGAGTGCTTTGGTGATTAGATAACTGTTCCCATGGGAAATTTGGCCCATCAATACACCTGAAATTCGAGTTTGTGTGTGTGATACTTGTTTTAAACTCTAGCTGAGCCACTGACAGCTATAGAACTGCACACTTTCTGTACTACTTTGTCTGAGGTAGCTTAAAGTTAAGCACTTTAGAAGTCATATTTTCTGAAACTTGAAACAGGCAAGTAAAACCAATTTATATGTTTGTCCAGAATGTCTCATTCTAGCCTGGATTTGAATTAAAGTCAGTGTCATTAAACAGCACAGGCCAGCCCCACAACAAGAATGTGTCCTTTTATTCTCTAAACCAGGCTGGGAGAAACACTGTTTGCAAGTCCAAAGGAGAGGCAGAGGCACAACTGACTCCTGAAGGATGATTGCCCTCTGCTGCCAAATAGAGTGTGCAGACAGTGTTGTCTTACCTGGCCTCTCTGTTATGGCTACAGAGACAATAAAAATGCTGCACTTCTGTCTACCTGACTGCTGCTGAGAGATCAGCCAGCTCAGATTGAGACCTGGCTGTGGTTTCCTGCCAGAGGTTATGAAAGAGGTTCCAGAGTATTTCACAGTCTGCATTAATTGCCCAGCTGAAAATCTCCAGAGTCTGTACAAAGGTGTCTGATTTCAAGAGCGGTGGCTCTCCTGCCTGCCAAAACTAAGATACAGTGCACACTTCCTTGTTGCTCTTTGCATCTGTGCTCAGGAACTGTAGCTGCTGTTGGTATGGAGGAAAGGGAAAGATGTCCCAGCCACTTTCCAGAATGTGAATGAACATTCACAAAGGTCTGCCAGGACCAGCCCTCTTCTGGCATACAGAAAGCTTTTGCAGTCGCAGATCTCCAAATCCTTGGCTCTTTAGAACCTCCTGGCATCTTCAGATTGAAGTCTCAGAACCTCTGAAAAATGGTTGTAGGAGGCTGTGCTCAAACTGACTCCTCTGCTTAGCTTGAACTTAACAACCCTGACCTTTGCATCAACTCCTCTTCTTGCTGCCTCCCAAGCTCTATCTCTGGTTATCTCCAGGCCTCTGCCCAGACCCATGGGGTCTCAGCTTCCTGTTAGGTCTTCTCTCTGCCCTGTCTTCACTGCAGCTTTGGTGTGCCTCTGCTCATCACTCCTCTGTGTCTGTCTGTCTTAACTGGGCTAAGAGAGCAGCAAGCTGTTCCCAAGTGTGTCACATACAAAGACTGTGGCTTTTGGTTATCAGCAGCAAGAGGAGTGTGTTCCCAAGATCAGAAGCCTCCTGCTATTACATGGCAGCACTAGACTATTTCGCTTTACCTCTGTGCTGACCTCAAAGAACTGAGCTACAATTTCCCCTGGCAGGGATGGCCTGAGGGAAATTTTGGTTTATTGTTATTATTACTATTATTATTATTATCTGTGGGTTTAGCTGATAATGCCAGTGGTTCAGCAGAATTGTGTCTGCTTTTCTTTGAGTAGTTCAGCTGTGTTTTTGAACAAAGCCATACACTGCATGGCACTGGGGAAGTTGATGATCCTGGTCCCTCAACCAGACTGGTGGCTGTGGCAGCAGGATGCAGAGGGGGATGCTGTAAAGGTCTTCAGATGCCATCCTGGCAGGCAAGAGGAAATCAGGCATCTGTGAAACATTTGGGCCAGTTCCCCTCTGGTATCTCCCCGCTGTCCAAAAAGTTAATTCTGCATTTGGATTTCCACAGAAGGGAAATGTTCAGGGTTTGATTTTCCATTGGTCTCCCTTCAGCTTGTTTGGGTGATACATGGTAGACTTTCTGTCTGTCTTTGAATGTGGTTATATTTCAGCTCTGTGCTCATATGCCTTTGTTTCCACATGGGAGGGCACAGAGCCAGGCATTTCTCTTCACAATTCTGTCCTGGCTATGATGCTGCATTCTGTAACACCTCCATGACTTTCAGAAGATCCTCAAATATGAGTATGAGGAGCAGCTGCTTCTCCAGGAAGGCATATTCACAGCTGTGTCTCTGTCCCTTTGGCACAGTGGATCGCCCCGTCAGAGTTTATGCAGATGGAATATTTGACTTGTTCCACTCTGGACATGCCCGGGCCTTGATGCAAGCAAAGAACCTCTTCCCAAACACATACCTCATTGTTGGAGGTAAGGAGTGACCTTGTTGACTTTGGCTGTTGCAGGAGTACAGTTTAGCTCTGTATGTGGCTGTGCATACAGGGGTTTTGTCTTTGTGGCCTCAGTGGCTCTCACTGCAGACATTTGTCCCAAATGTTGCTGGAGTCTCATTGCAAAATGTTGACGGCTGCATATGTCTGCAGAAAGATATTCTGTACCAAATGAGTGCTTAAGGAAAAGATTTTTGATCGTGCTGTTGTAATATGACCCCTCTATTTTGTGACAGGCACAGGTGAGTTGCACATCTGGGTATCAAAATATATTAGGGTTAGTTGAGCATCTGCTCTTGACTCATAAATAAGATGCTAAAGTATGAGTCCCTCCATGGCTGCTTAGTTCACCTGTATTGCCCTGCAAGTCACTCCCCAGTTCCAGTTTCCTGCTGGAGATTGCTTAGTGCCAAACAGATCCCACTGGGAGTGTGGAGATCACAGGGGTTTCTTGGGCATGTGCCTAGACACCTGGAAGTCAGTGAGGCCTTCTTTCTCCAAATAGAACTTCCCCATTTTGCCTGTTAGGTCATAAGTGTTTAGATGATGCCAGGAATATCCTGCTGAGTGCCTGAAGGGATCTAGCAGAGGTGTTTCAGCCAGGCTCCTTCAAGAATGTAACAGAAAAAAAGATACCCCCTTCTGGCAGCTGCAGTACATGGGCCTCTGTCCAGGCAGTGCCTCCGCTGTCTCTCCACCCACGTTAAGGACACATCAGGCTGTGCATGTTGTCTGTCAGGCTGCATAATGATGCTGAGGTATGAGAACTGAAAATACCTTTAACTTAGCTTTATCAACTCCCAGTGTCTTTGTGAAGCAAAATGAAATTCTGACCCTGCCATAGAACGATTATAACATCCTTGGGTGGTTTGTTTCCTTATCACAGTTTCACTCATTGCTGAGAGCATTTTTATAGTGGTATGTCTGCACTTCTTGTGTGCTACAGTAGTGTCTGAAAGGGGAAGGGAGGGAGCAGAGCTACAGCAGTTGCTCCAACCTACAAACTGCCCTAAGCTTAGAAATCTTAAAGGCTGAAAAACATCCCCATGTACATAAACACTACAACAAACAGGAAAATAACTTCAGGTAAGACTATTAACCTGTTAAAGTAGCAAGGAGTGTAACCACGTTCTGTGCTTCTGGGAGAGTGATGAGGAGGAGGGCAATGAACTGCTCCCCTTGCACCAAGGCTGAGACAAGAGGCCACATCCCAAGAGAACATTAGCTCCAAGCAGGGAACAATCTCCCCCACTCTTTATCATCTGTTTGTCTAGAACATAAATACATCCAATACCAGTGAGACTGGTAATGCCTTGTTTACTTTTGAGTCTGATAATCAAATAGAACGCCTTCCTCAATATCTTAACATTGCAGATTATGAAGAGTTGTTAATTTACTTTCTCATAGAACATAATAATTAAGCTAACTTGATTTCCTGTGAACTCCCCCTTTGTTTTAACATAACTTTCAAAGAACTAGACTGTGGCATGACATTTTATGAAATCAGAAGTTCAGGCAGTAAATTTTTTAAGATTCCAAGCCTGAGACATCCATTGCTTTAAAAGCAGATTTCTGCCCAGCAGACCCCCCAGGTGCATTTCTTAAGGAGAGTGGTCTTCTGTGTTGGCTGGTTTTCTTGATAAGCGTTGTAACCTCTAGAGACCTTAAATGCTTGGGGCATTTCCCCCTTGGGCAGAAAGTTCTCAAACAGCCTGCCCAGAACTGCTCAGGAGTTGAGTGTCCTGCAGTGCTTCCTGTTCCTGATGCTTTTTGGCTGGAAGAGCTGGGTTAGGAAGTGCCAGCCTCTGTCAGCTACTGACATTGCCTGGTTCAGCAGAGTGTGGGCATGGTCCTTTTACTGTAAATCAGTGGGGGTAAGTGCCTCAGACTCAGTGTTCTCTGCTTGTTTCTCCAGTCTGCAGTGATGAGCTGACCCACAACTTCAAGGGTTTCACAGTAATGAACGAAAACGAGCGCTACGATGCTGTGCAGCACTGTCGCTATGTGGACGAGGTGGTGAGAAATGCGCCCTGGACCCTCACACCCGAGTTCCTGGCAGAGCACAGGGTAATTTGTGACATCTGATCTGTTTAGAATTTCGGTTAGCCTCTCTCTGTTTACAGCAAGAATTCCTCCTTGGGGGTGACCTCTGCCTGAGCAAACTGTTTCTGTTGAAGCTCCTTAAATATAGAATGAACTGGGTTATGGGACTTGAGTGGGTTTCTTGGGAGTGTAGAAGTATTTGCTGAGCTGGCAGGTAATGTTAAAATAAGGTAGAGATTGTGACATAGTGAAAAAGCCTGAGAGGGTTCTCGCTGTTTCAGGAGAAGTTGGTGCTGGTTACAGATAGGTGTGAAATGCAGTAGGGAGAGGATTACATGGGTTGGAAGGGATTTCTGGGGGGTGTCTGGTCCAACCCCCTGCTTACAGCAGGAGCAGCTTAGATATACATCAGCTTCTCTGCCGCAGGAGACCAGACAAGCTGTCTTGAAAGCCTTTTATCAGTTGGTGAGATAAAGTGAAAGGAATCTCTAACATCTGTAAAACAGCTTTGGGAGGTGAAGGAGTCTCCTGGGGAGCTTGCTTAGTTTACCCTTGTTGCCGTTAACAAGCCATTTCTCTGCGGAGCTTAAAGCAGCTGTGTCTTTATTCCCAGCCTTTTCTTTCCTCTCTGTCATGTGCTTACAATTCACAGGCAATTGCCACTGAGAACTTGGGACCGCTCTGGGCTGTGTTGTAACAGAGGGAAGTGTCTTGCTGTTCTCCCTCACACCCCTGAGTGGAGGTGTTGAGCTGAAAGTTACCATCATTCAACAGCAGCAGGAGACCTGCACATTTCAGATAAAATGTTGACTTGCTTTTTTAATTTTCAGATCGACTTTGTTGCACATGATGACATCCCCTACTCTTCTGCTGGCAGTGATGATGTCTATAAGCATATAAAAGAAGCAGGTGGGTCCCCCTCAAATTCTCCAGGGCTTCCTGTCAAAAATCTTCTGTAGTTTCTCCTGTACCTCTGTAATGCAGGATTATGCCCCTCTGGAAACAACATCTGCCCAGGAGGCACTGAGGGCAGGAAGAAGCAGCTCTGGGCCCTGCTTCACAGCACTAGGACTGTTCCATGGCCCAGCATTAATCCCTAATTTCAGTCTAGTTACTTTGATTGAATTAACAGCAACCTCTTGAAAACATACTACAATTTGGCTTAGAGATTCCCACAAATGGGGAATCTCATGAACTTAGCAGAGGGGCACCTCTAGCTGTTTGCTGTAAAATTCACTGGGGGTGCAGCTTTTTTATATCTATCCAAAATCAGCCATCAGAGTGTTCTATTTCCATCCATTAAATTGTAGGACCTCTTGTCCCCACACTATTCTGTATGCAGTGGATTACAGTCAATATTTAAACCAGCTGAAGTGAAGAGCTTTTCATTAGGATACCTGGTATTTTGACAGAGTTTTAGCATGTTTTGGTCTTACTTAGGCATCCTAGAAAGGATGGCTCTGGTATTGTACATTTAAGGACAAAGATGTGAGAACAGTTAGGAAGTGAGCTCTTGACAGGAGAGATTGTTTCCTAATAGAGATGGCAGCAGCTTTTTGCTGTGTGACTTGCTCAAGCTGTCCTGGGTCCTGTTCCCCAACTTTAGGCATGTTTGCACCAACCCAGAGGACTGAGGGCATCTCCACGTCTGACATCATCACGCGCATCGTGCGGGACTACGACGTCTATGCCAGACGGAACCTGCAGCGGGGCTACACGGCCAAGGAGCTCAACGTCAGCTTCATAAATGTGAGTTCACGTGGGTCTCACCACACGCTGCAGGAGCCAGAATCTTGCAAAGTGTGAATAGAGTCTTGTCTAGTGATAGCACAGTCCTGCCATGTGCCGTGAAAGGCCTGTCTGCAGAGCTAAGCATTGACACCAAACCAGTGTCCTTGGAGTAGAAATTAGAGACTTCTTCCACCTCTGAAATCACCTCAGGGACCCACTCAGAGGAACTGGGAGTTTGCTAATGCTGCTCTCTTGTCAGAGATGTCTTGGTGATGTCTTACCTATTGAAAGAGGTAGAGAGAGGGTGTGTAGTAAAATGTATGTTTTCTTGAATGAAGAGTGAGTTGTTCTTGACAGCAGGTGCTGTCTCATCTCTGTCCTCTTCCCCCAGCCACCTCCTTAGGCAAAGTCAATGGTTAGGATAAAATCTGATGCTGTTTCCACTGTACTGTTCCCTTCCTGGAGCTGCAGGAGCAGCAGTGCTTGGGTAGGACAGAAGGATATGCCCTGATGCTGTGCTGGGCAGCTCTACCCCTCAGAAAGAATACATGGCAGAAGACATTTTTTATGTTGGAAGTAAAGTCGTAAACATTTTTTTTATCACTCAGATACTGTGCCTGTGAGCAATAATGAAACAGGAGAGGTAACGGCTGCTTGGCCTCTCTTTGGCACATAACTCTGCCTCTGTTTAAAAACACCCAGTAGAAAGATTGGTGCTGTTGTGATATGCAGAGAGACGCAGAGAAAATCACTTGAATCTAATCTGTGCGCTGTATAAATATTTCTCTCTTCCATGCACTCCTATTAGATAGTGCTTGTCACTGGCTTTAGTCTTGCTTTGTGTATTGTGCCAGTGCCTGCCACAGAGTGTGTCACAGCCCCATTGTGTCTGCCATGTAGTCTAGGGAAGAAGTGTCATGGAAGTGAAGGAGAAGTGTCACCAGACTAATGGAGATGCTGAGTCTCAAGCAGCAGTTCAGTGTAGTAACACAGAGGAGAGATGGTCTCCACTCAAATCTCGTGAGCTGTATTCTGATCCACCACTCTCTGTGCAGGAGAAAAAATATCACCTCCAGGAACGTGTGGATAAGGTGAAAAAGAGGGTGAAGGATGTAGAGGAGAAGTCAAAGGAATTTGTCCAGAAAGTGGAAGAGAAGAGTATTGACCTCATTCAGAAGTGGGAAGAGAAGTCCCGGGAGTTCATCGGCAATTTCCTGGAGATGTTTGGCCCAGAAGGCGCATTGGTAAGGAGTTACTCTGGGAAAGGGGGAAAGGGAATTTTGGAGACATTAACAGACATTGTAGGGCTTCTACAGAGTCTGCAGAGGAAAGGTTTGGCGTTTGTTGCAGTGCTCAGTGTGCTGCCAGTCTCCAGACAAGTTGTCCCAGTCTTGGGCAGCCTGTTTTGAGGAAGTACTCACCATTGCCAATGAGATAATGCCAGTTACATTGTAGAGTGAAAAGCTCCCTGTCACACAAGCTGGCCTGTAAACTCCAGTTTGCGCCCTGCTGACCACTGAGCTGCCAAGCTGCCACCAAGAGGATGGTGGTCACTTTGTCATTGGCCTGAGATGAGTCTGAAGCTACTTGTTTATGCCACGTTTTCCTGCACTGCTGGGTGACTATCACAGGCACTTTATGTTAGAAGTGCTTGAAAATGGGTGGTTATTACACTGTGTGCAGTTTCCAAAGCCCAGAGTGATGCTGGGACTTTTTCTGCTTCTTAATTGCACAAAGTACTGAAGGGACATAACTCAAAATGCTGCACAGGCTGTAAGCAGTGTCTGTTTCCATGACTGTGTAACCCATGCTAACTGTCCTTCTGCTTCCATCACCAGAAACACATGCTGAAGGAAGGCAAGGGCAGAATGCTGCAGGCCATCAGCCCAAAGCAGAGTCCCAGCAGCAGCCCCACACATGACCGCTCCCCATCTCCCTCCTTCCGCTGGCCCTTTTCCACCAAGACTCCTCCTTCCTCACCTGCCAACCGCTCCAGGAAGGTGTCTGCAGTCACCTATGACATCAGTGAGGATGAAGAGGATTAACCTACCTGCCAGGATTTGCTGCAGACCGCTAATCGCTGAATCCTAAGTCCAGACCCACTGGGGAACTCTAAATGAGCAAGGGAGCCATAGGAACAGGGCTGATGGTGAGCACAGGGCCTTGGAGGCACCCGTTGCTCTTAGCAAGGGCTGCTGCCTGGAAGCACATTCAAACCTCCTCTCCCTTCTTCCTAAATCCCCTTTTTATTGTTTACGTTCTAGCAGTTTCCAGGGTGAAGATGGTTTTTATATTTTAAGAAAATGTTCGTTAAAAACACAAAGAATAGCACTCAAGCGTGTCTTTTGTTTTGGTTTCTTTTCCCTTGTTAAACCTCCAGGCAAGAGGGAGAGTGGGAAGACCCATCTGTCTCTTCTTTCCTTCAGCTCCTCTGTCTTATCTCCCCCACCCCCAGGCAGTATCTATGCCTCTGCCAAACAAAAGACCCCTCAGTTCCTCAATCAGCATGACCTCAGAGCACGCACAAAGGAGTGGTGTAATGAGGCTTCTAGGAAATAGAGACATCCCTGCTGGGCTGGAGCCAATAGGAATCTATCCAGCAGACCCTGTAGGGCTCACATGCCTCTTAACTGAGCTTCCCAGCTTGTCACAGTGAGGATGTGCTGGGCAAGGGGTACCAACTTGGCACACAGGAGTTACACCTGGGAAGGACTTGCAGCACTGTAGAGTGGCACACCCCATAAAGTGCACAGCATTCACAGCTCCAAACAGTAGAGGGGCTGCAGGGCAAAGGCCTTTCCAGTTAATCTTAACAAGACTGCTAAATCCTGAGCTAAAATTGAGCTCTCAGTTGCTGTTGGAGAGAAGAGAATGAATCTTTGCTTCAGGGCACTTGCTGTCGTGCATTTCCTTGGGTGTGTGAAAGCCCAGGTAGGAAATGAATGTGTGTAGTCTTCTGAGAAGTTCCTTGTCCCAGTCTGTGGTGTGTTACATGTTTTAGTGTCTGTCCAAATGGCCCCTCAGCACTGTGTTCTGTGTGTGTTTGTCTGTGTTTCAGTTGCTGTGCTCTAGGAGCTGGAGGAGTCCTTTACACTGGTGCCGTGAAGTCACTGCTCTAAGGGCAAAGCAGCCAGTTTGCTGCCCATGTCAGTGTGAGCAGCTGGACAGATGAAGGGCACGTTTTACCCCAGCGAAGGGCCCCAGTCCTGTGTGACAGTTACCTAGCTTGTGCAGTACATGCACAAATCCATGCCTGCTCACTCCTGCTCTGTGAGGCAGGATGGAAGGAGCATCAGAGAGTGCTGCAGCTTTTTACGGTTATTTAAACACATAATGCTCGTTTGAGTCCATGGTCCAAGTTGTGCCTGCTGTTGTGTGTGTGATACACACTGAGCTTTGTGGTCTGTGGCTCCCCAAGGGGACTTGCCCTCCCCATGGCTGCGCAGAGCAGGTTGGTGCACCCTGTCCTGCAGCCAACACTGGAGGGACTGGCCTTGCTGTCATGTAGCTGTGGAGCTTGTCTGTCAGGGCTTGCCTCTGATACCCACTGTCTCTGGGTGGAGCTGCTGGGTTGAGTTGCCTGTATCCTGCAGTGCTGGGAACAGAGGATTGCTCAGAGCCCTGTTAGCAATGCTGCAGGGAGTCTCCAGAGCAGGATGTGAGGCTTGGGAAACAGCACATGCAAGGAGGAAACTCATCAAGTGCTGCCACACGCTCTGCACGCTGCAATGTTTCCAAGGCACGTGGTGGCCCTGTGGTAGGAACAGGCTGCAGCGTCTTTCCAGCTTTTATCTTGATGGTCCTTTGTCACACTGCCTAAAGGGCTTGACAGAAGTTCTGTGCTTCTCTTGAGGCCAGAACCAGTATGGGAAGGGGTATTTTGGGGATCACTAATCTGCCACTTGGACCTCTTTCAGCAGGGATGTGCACAGCTGTGGGAGCATGGCTGGCTGCTGTGGATTTTAAACTGTAAG
This sequence comes from Picathartes gymnocephalus, assembly GCA_013390045.1. Taxonomy (NCBI): domain Eukaryota; kingdom Metazoa; phylum Chordata; class Aves; order Passeriformes; family Picathartidae; genus Picathartes; species Picathartes gymnocephalus. The sequence continues at coordinate 96,337 of WEKY01035070.1, forward strand.
GAGCAAATAACAGTCACTTGGTAGAAGCCAGTTCTTAATCCCCTGGTTTATGAGTGGTAGGACACTTACTTTGTATCACCCACATTGTCTCTTCCCTCATCTTCCCTTCCTCATCCCTCCCTCAGTATGAATGTTGCAGTTGCTTCCCTGAGCCAGCTCACAAAGGCCAGGCTGCTTTAGAACCTTATTGCTGTTCTAAACACAAGTTATGCAACAGTGTTCTGTAAGTTTGGGTAACTGTGGTGTTTTGGATGGAGGCTTGTTCTGCAGAGACCTTAACATACTTGGTCTCTCTGCAAAATCTGGGGTGCTGGTAAGAAGCCAGCCATGGTTTTACATGTAGCTTGGAATAACAGAGCTGTTTCTTGTAACCAATAATCTCTGCTTCCTCCTTGCACTGAAATTAAATTGGACACTGAAATCCCAGTCTAGTCTTTTTTTTTCCTTTGTTTTGTTTTCTCCTGGGTTGCTAGACCAGTCTTCTCCAGCACTGTCATGTTTTATCAGGAATAGGTAGGAGCTTGATCTTTCAGCAAAACACGAGCCAAGTTCCCCAGGATCATCTTGTTACCCACAGATACACCCAGTGCTGCTGCTTCAGGGCTGTCCTGCACACCTCTAAACCATCCCTCACTCTTCAAAAGAAGCATCCAGAGGAAACATGAAGTAGAGGGTGCACTGGGAAAACAAAACTTTACTAGCATGCAGTGAAGAACCCTGTGGAGTTTGATGCTGCTAAATCTAGAGGCCTCTACTCATGTGAGACAGCCCTGTTTCACTTCCTCTGTAGATCTGGGGTGTGAGCCCCTGAGAGAGGATTTTCTGATGGCAGAGAACAGCAGCAACAGGACAGAATTGAGAGGTGCCAGGGATGGTGGTAGAAGCAAGAGCACTGGAGAGTGCTGCAACTTTTTAATGTGATCTGCTCATTTGAAGCCATGGTCTGAGTTGTGCTTCTGGTATCTGTAATGAACACTTGGGGTCAAAAGATTACCCAGTGGTTTCTGCAAATTGTTGTTGCTCCTGATGTCCATCTCCACTTCTAGAGCAGATGCTGGTACTGGACCAAGGCTGGTTAAGGCAGTATTAACTAATTGCCAGTGTTAAAAAGGTGCTTCAAGGCTCCTTCCTTTGCCTGGCTCCTGACTGGCAGGTGTGGATCTCTGTGCTCCCTCTGTGCTTTCAGGAGCAGCCAGTGCCATGGAGAGCAGGCCCCAGGGACAGGTCAGACCCATCCTGATGTCTTGGGAGAAATCACCATTAGCCTGGGCTTGCCTTGGCTGTGGGAACCCAGCCAGCAGCACCCAGAGCTCAGTGTCACAGCTGGATGTTGAGCATTCCATGATACTCCTATGGCTGTGTTAGTCTGGGCTCTATCCTCCTCCCCCTGTATGGAGTCATCTCCCACCCTGCCTAGGCAGAGATAATATGAACCCAGTCACCAATGCAAGACTCCAGTAAAAATTTATCTTTACTCAGTGCTAGACAAAAGAGCCTCCGGGCTGGAGGCAGCTCCATGGACCCCCTTGGCTTACGGCTTTTATGTTTCAGACCCTTTCATTCTGTCCCAAGATGCCTTTTCCCCTTCTGCCTCTTTGCTGCCAGTAGCTCCCCTGTGCCAGGGGAGGAGGAGAAAGTTGTGCAGGGTAGACCAGCCCCTCACCCTACTCTGCCCCTTGGCACCCCAGTTTCTCCCTCCTGCTCATGCCTTGACGTCGGCACCTGCCGGAGCAAAGCCAACGGACTGGTAGCCCGGCTTGTCATCCTGCTTGCGGTAGTACATCCGCGTCAGCACCGCCAGGATGAAGGTCTGCGGGATCAACAGCTGCACATTCATCTCTGCAAGAGCAGAAGGGTCATTTGAAGCTGCCGTCATCTACCATGCCCACCCCCCATGCCATGGCATCTGGTGGAAGGGCTTGGCTGGGAGCACATGGTGCCGCTCTCTCCTCTCCTGACTTACGCTGCGACCTGGCCTTGGAGGAGAAGGGCGGCGAGCAGGCGATGCTGCCGTTGTTGGCCAGGATGCTGAAGATGGCAGGCTGGAGCGCCGTCAGGAGGAGCAGGATCTGTGACCACCAGCACCACAGTGGTGAGGGCAGTGCCTCTGCCCAGCTTCTGGCCTTCACCTTCCCTGCTGACCTGCAGCCACCCAGGCTCTCACCCAATAGTGACTCCTGCCCCATCTTCCCTCATGCCACCTTGTCCTGTCTGTGCTGCAGGAGCCCCTCACCTAGGAGGGAGCTGGGCAGGACAGGGGCTCACCTGGAAGCAGGTGAACTTGGCCTTCATGTTCTGCTCAGCCAGGTGGAGCCGGGCCTGCCGGAAGAGGATGCCCAGAGCCCACAGCCCAAAGAGGGTGGAGACACCAACCAAGGTGTTGATCCAGAGGGCCACACTCTCCGCTGAAATCTGAGTGGGACACACAGAAAACATTACTGGGCTGACAAAGCCCAGGTGGAGGCTTCCTGTCTAGGTCATCAACCTGCCCATTCCTGTGCTCCGGCACTCACGTCAGCAGGGTTGTAATTCCCATCAGCGGCCAGGATCAGCCCCAGGAAGACAGCGACTGCCCTGAAGAAGGCATACTGGAAAGTCCCCAGGATCATCAATTTAAGCTTTTTCCTGGCATGGCGAGAGAGACCTGTAGCACTCTGAGGTCCCGAAGTCCCTGCCCAGGGATTTCTCTTCCAGCCCAGTAGAAGCAGGGGGTGAAAACCCTCCAGGGACAGAGGTTTATCACCTCACCCTCACCTGCTCATGGTGATTCGGGGCAGGCAGGGGCAGCAGCAGCAGCAGGGCCCAGTGCTGACCACCATGGGCACGTCCTTGAGGGTGCTGAGCAGCGCTTCCTTCCCCCCAAAGCCCTCTACCATAACGAGCATCAGCAGGTAGAAGCAGACAGCAAAGTACCTGGGGAGGAGGAAGGCAGGTCAAGCCCTGTGGGCTCCGTGGTGCCCCTGTCCCAGGGTGGGTGATACTCACGCCGTGGTGGCCATCTCCACCACCATCATGGAGCGTGAGAACCACAGGCCAAAGCAGCTGACCACTGACACAACCTGGAGGACACGTGAGCTTGGCACACTGACACTCCCCCCTCCTGTGGGCTGGCACCCTTGGGTGGCCCTGGCCCCCCGGGGTAATGCCCCCCAGCACCCCCTCAGCCCAGCTCACCGTAGGGGCTGAGCTGCTCCAGCAGAGGGTCTTCATCTTGATGGGGCAGCGGATCTTGTGGAAGAGGTACAAAACCTCTTCCACATAGATCACAACCGACAGCAGTGTCATGATGGTGCAGAGGCCCAGGATGATGAGTTGGGCCATGTCCAGCTCTGCCAGGGAGGGGTGAGAAGGTCTTTCCATCCTGTCCAGTCTCCCCTAGGGCCACTACTGCAGGGAGCTGGCCCACGACCCACCACTCCACAGGTTTAGGGAGCTCTGTGCCACGCCCTGGACATGCCCGTCTATGCCAGGGCTGGTGCTTCTGCCCCGCTGCTCCCTGTCCCATGTCACCTGCCCCGGTGCTGGCCCTTCCTGGGCTGTCCCCATCCCTGCAGGTAGGACTATGGGATGGGAGGCTAAGACCCTGGCAGCAGCCCAGTGTCTGACTTCTGGGGCTGCTTCTTGCCTGCACTTGCCATGGCCACCCTACCACCTTCATCCCTGTCCTGCTCCCACCAGCAACAACAGGAGGGTCCTCCCCACCCCGTCCCCCCACCTACGGTGCAGCAGCTGCCGGGAGGTGGGCGGCAGGGAGAAGCAGGCTGCCGGCACACTGAAGTTCCTGATCAGCATCTCCACCAAAGCGCGGGAGAACCTGTGGAGCAGAATGGGAGCGCTGCAATGGGGCCTCAGGGACACGGGGACACCCAGCCTCGCAGGGTCTGAGCAGTCTGCTGCCTGGCTTGCCTCACCACCAAGCGCCTCCCTTTCTTTACGGAGGGAATGAATAATCCAAAGTTCTGATCCAAAAATTTGGATTTGCCCAGCTGCAAAGCAGCACGAGGGTCTCCAGCACTCACCTAGGGTCATCTGCCAGTTCCAAAGTGGGATCCATCCTGTTCAGCTCCTCGCTGGCTCCGTCCCAGTGGCTGTGGGGCTGCTCGTCTCCGCCTGCCTCAGCTCCCCTCGCCGGCCCACGGGGTCAGAGTCCCCAGGGCAGGGACCGCGGGACGATGCCGCGCCTCGTTCCAGTTTAACCAGAGCCTCCAGAGCTTCCCTCCCTCTCCCGCAGCTGCGGGCACCCATTGGCGTGGCCCCACGCCGTCCCGGCCCACCGAGTGCCTTGGCCACTCGGTTATCGACCCGGGGTGCCGGCAGGCCTGTGTGTCCCAAGGCCTGGGGCGCAGGGCACCTGTGCTGGGGTGACACTGCTGCGCCCTCGGGCAGCCCGGGCATGGGCTGGTGGTGCCATGGAGGGTCCGGGACGTGTCCTCACGTCCCCTCAGCAGCAGTGTCGGGGTGGGAGGTGGTGCCGCGGGGCGGTGGGAAGCCTGTCAGCCCCTGCGCTGCTCTGCGGGCCCTGGCGGGACTTTGGGTGGCTCAGCTCCAGGGAGTTCGGGGCTGAGCCCCGCACGGAGCAGCTCCCGCGGCACTAGAGGGCAGGGCTGGCCCAGCGCTCAGAGCCCTGGCCTCGGGACAGCAGCAGCACTTCGGCCTGGGGAGGGGACCAGAGGGCTGGAGGGAACAATCCGAGTGGGGAGGTGGGGCCTTAGGCAGGGGGAGCAGTCGTCTTAGATGGATCTCAGAATACTCATGGGTCCCAGGGGTGTCCACGGCTCCGGGTGTTCTCCCAACCCCTCAAGAAAACTGAGCGCTGGTTTATACTGCGTCTCCTTGGAACTCCTCCCCTTCTGGCAGGGGGCTTCTGCTGAAGCCCGAGTGGCACCAGGACTCCAGATGGGTGCTCTGCACCTTGCTGTAGGAGCAGGATGCTGCTGTTGTCATGGGAATAGGATGGTGGGCTGGGGCCAGGGGGAGGGAATGGGTGTGGATGTTTCAGTTGCCGTGGGAATGGGATGGGGGAGGAAGGAGTCCTGTGAGGACTCTGTGCATATCCGAGGTGCTGTGCACAGCTGGCCTTCCCCTCCCCTCAGCCCCATTAACCAAGCCCCGTATCCCTGTCCCTACACACTGTACATACCTTTTCCTGGCCAATATGCTGTAACCTAACCTGGCACACTGCGTGCTGCACACCCAGCCCTCTGCACTCACACTCACACACACACTTACCGACACCTTGCACAAGCAGACCCCTCACCATGGCTGCTCCTGGCCCCACGGGGTGCATGGGACCAATGGAGTGTCACCACCCAGCACCCCTGTGCCTCACCAGTATCACCAGCAGTGCCTACGGTTGAAGAAACATGTCAGTTCCTGTGACATCTGCTGTGCTGGGTTTTATGTGACCGTCACTGCATGGCAGTCCTGCTGTCCTGCTCATCCACCTGGTGCTCATTCCCCTGCGGTTCATCAGCACTGGGACGATCTGCACGTATCCCTGGCCCCGGCAAAGCAGAGCCCATCCCCAGCACGCAGCCACACGTGCTGCACTGCCCAGACACGTGCAGGAGCCTCTTCCCCTGCCTGGCGTAGCTCCAGGGCCAGCACCACCCATGGGTGCTCTCTGCACGAGGGCATGCACTGGTCCCCTTGCCCACCACACCTGTGTCTGGTTGTCCCTGACTCACTGCTGCAGCATCACAATGATCCTCCTGGTCACTCAGGCAGTACCTGAGCCTGACTGGGCCCTGGTCCCCTGCGTTCCCCAAGCACAGCACACTCCAAGGTGCAAGGTACAGCTGTGGGGCATGGAGCACCCTGCCAGCCCGTGAGGGGGATGCAGAACAAGGCTGGACCCCAAGCCCAGAGCAGGGGGCAGCCCCACACATTGATGCTCTGCATGAGTGAATCCCACCACACATGCACACAGTGCAAGGAGGGCTCCATCGCTGCACACGCTCCCCATCCCCACCAGGGCTGGATGCACCAGTGACCCCACAGCACTGACCGACCTGCATCAAGCCCCCAGCCCCATCACGGTGCCCAAGACCACCCCATCCCACCCGACGTGGGGCCAGGACACATCCACACACTGTGGACAGTGTATTGGGGGTCTGGGTGTCACCACCCCAGAGCTGTCCCTTGGGGACATGAAGGACTCTCACCCCTGCAGCCCAAGGTGCTGAGCCCTCCCTGTGCCAGCAGGACAGGACGTGCCTGTGACTTGCTTGCTTCAACCTGCCCCAGGAGATGGTGGAAATGGGTGTGGAGAGGGGGAATGCAGTGGGATGGGATAGCATAGAGTCCCTCCAACTTCTCCCTTATTCCAGCCCCTATCTATGCCTGGGATGTATGGTCCTGAAGCCATCAGGGTCCACGGCCACCCTTGTCCCCCAGTCAGCCTTCTCCACACAGGCTGCTTCCACAGACAAAAGCTGGCAGGTGAGCATGCCCTGGCATGGGCATGGGGGGCAGCAGATGGGTCAAGTTTCTACCAGTTCTACCTCAGCCCCAGACCTGGATGCTCCAGGGCAGAGCAGCCACAGGGACTCCCTTTCCTACCAAAAACCCTTTCAGCAGAGAAGGAAAAAGGAACACAGAAATGGGAGCCCTACATCCACCAGCCCAAGGCAGGCGTGGTTTGAAGGCTCATGGTCCACTCAGCATCAGGGTGGCTGTTTTGCCCCAAGGAGCTGGCAGAGAAATCAGCAGCAGTGCTGGAAATTGTCCCCATTTGCTCATCTAGCTTTTTTTTATTTTAAACAAAACTCATTGACCATGGAAATCCTGCCACCCCCAAAAAGCCAAGCAGACCCTCTCAGCATGCCAGCATCGCCCACACTGCTGCTGTGTCAGCGTTCCCCAATACTTGGAAAAGCCCTGAAAATGCAAATATTTGTATGGCATTTAGACAGTTTTCCACCCATCTCTAACTCCCTGTGGTTATGGCCAGAGGAGCTGACCTCAGTGGGCACAGCAGGCTCCCAGCTGACCATCACCAGCTTTCCCATGGCCAGGACACGGCAGGGAAGAAAACTCCTCATTTAAATCCTTGGTAGGAGCTGGTAGGAGATCAAAACACATTCCTTCTCATACTCTCCCACCCAGAGCCTGAGGCCATGGTGGATGATTGGGATGCTGGGAAATGAGAACCCCACGCCCAGCTCAGGATTTGGTCCAGCCAGACAAGTGGACAGTAAAGATCTGCACCCTGAACTTTTGGTGATCCATGGTCACTGCTGTCACAGGGCACAGAGGGACAGAGCAGCCAGAATGCTCCCTCTCCAAAGGGACCTCCCACGCTCTGCCCAGTCCCTGTGCCAGGCGGGACCTGAGAGCATTGGCACCCCATAGCCATAGTGAGGGGATGTCAGGCACCCACCTCTGGGGAAAACCACACTCCACAGGCACCTCTTCAAAGGGATGCCCATGCTTTGCATGGCCACAGATGACCTGTTCCCCACACTCCTGGGGTTTAGGAGACAGTTGGCATCCCCACCCTGCCAGTTTCCCAGCAGCACCCTGCCAAGCCACTGGGAACAGGAAGGTGGGCACAACTCAAGAAATAAATAAAACTCGAGTCAATCAGACCTGTGAAAGGGCAGCAAAGCCTGTCGCAGGGTTCTGGCCCTGGTGAGCCCCCCTCAGCCCTGCAAGCATCTCCCAGGTGAGGAACTTGCTGCTGAGAGTTTGGTTGAGGGGTGTGGATCCTGCTGGCAGTAATAAGACTGCTGCCACCATCTGCCTTCAACATTCCCACACAATCCACAACTGCCCAGCTCGATGGTCTGGGCTGGACCCCTGCAAATCTGTCAATGTCACAGCAACGCTAGGCACCAGGCTGGAGAGGGGTCCCAGAACTTTGAGCATCCCCTTGCAACGGTCAGCGTGGGGCAGTGACAATGCCCCCAGCCCTGGTCCCAGCGCAGCAGGAATGGGGCTGGCTCCTCTCAGCCCCAGGTTTGGAGCCACTCCACTGATAGGGATGGCAGGGAGCCCTGCCTAGGGCTGGCCCCTGGATAAGGCCCATGTGTTCCCCACTGATTGCCCCAGGAGGCAGCTGGAGGGGCGGGACCCACCGTTCCTGGGAGATATGGCCAGGAGGGAGCAGTGAGTGATGAGGGCAGGGGGTTACTGCAGGGCTGTGAGACACTGGGCCCCTCTGGGTCCCTTCTCTGGGCAGGTGAAGGTGCTCTGGCTGCTCTGACAGCATAGCTGGGGTGGGAAAAAGTGTGGACTCCCTGGCAGAGCAACAGCCCTCCACAAATCCTCTCCTTTCCAGTGGGAACCAGTCCTCTGCCACTGGAAAACACTTCCCTGTGCCCTGCAAACCCACAGAGCTGCATCACAAGCTTGCTGCAAGGCAGAGTCAGGAATCTCACTGTACTTCAGTTTCCCCAGCTGCAAAATGGGGCATGAGTCCGGCAGCATGAGGGTATGGAGGGCTCAGTCTCTCATTGCTCTGGTGCCTGGGGAGAGATCTATGCCAAGTGTTATTCATAGACCAAGCTGGCATTTTAGATGGAGGGGATACTGCCCTGGGAGCCAGCTGGCTGTCTCCAGTCTCTGCCTCAAGGTCACCAGGAGAAATGCTGGACTCAGAGGGACTTGGGGTAGGAGTCCTTCCGGCCTCAGCTTCCCCTTTTGAGCAGGGAAAATCCCCTTTTCCCAGCACAAGGCAATAAGGATCACTCCCGTTAGAGACCCCAGCCCTCAAGTGTCCTGCCCGGCCATGGGTGATGGGACACTCCCAGGAGGTGGCCGTGGGGCAGCCATGGCGGGGTGAGAGCAGCGGCGTGCAGCACACGGAGGAGCACAGGGCAGAGCTGGGGACTTCTGCTAACCAGAACGGCTGGCTGTTACACAGAAAATCCAGCCCCGGATGTCTAACCTTCTCGGGAAGCAGAAGTGCTGCAGAGGGTGTGGGCAAAATCTCCCCATCCTCTGGCTCTCAGAAACACTGCTCAGCCACAGCTGGGGGACCAGCTCCGTGCACAGCCCTGGCAACACCCCCAGGGACCCTCCTGTCCCTTCCCCTACAGGTCTGGGTGCCACCACAGACACTGCCACCCTGACCAGGCTCCCATGCTGCCAGGCTGGGAAGAGAAGTGAGACACTGGCACAACCAAGATGTCATTGTGCCTGTCCCAGAGCACCTAAAGGGGTCACCCCACAGGGAACTGGCCTGGGGGCCCTCAGCAGCCCAACTGCAGTTCAGGTCTCTCCCTCTTTCCAAAACTGCTGAGATCATTTGACCATGTTCATATATTCATAGAAAAGCCCCACATAACGTGTACACACATATCTATAAATACATATGTGACTTTCTATACTATCGAGCATCTTGTATAGTGGATAAAACTGCAGTGAGCTGGGATGGGTGTGCCCCCAGGAGTGGAGCAGCTCTTCCCCACAGGCTGATTTATCACCCATGCCATAGCCTCAATCACACTTCTAAACCACTCCTGAGGTACTGGCCCACCCGAGGGTCCCCCAGCCCCAGACATGACCAAAGGGGCTCCCCAGGGCAGGGGGTGCCCTTTGCAAAGCCCAGCATTCCACAGGTCATTGCCCAGACAGAGAAAAGGAAGAGGATGGTGGGGCCTGTCCCTGGCTTGGGAGGAAGGGAAGTCCAGCATGAGAAGAGAGAAGCCCAACAGAAGCTGGATGAAACCTTTCTATGATCTGGATCGAGGCCATCAGAGCAGCTTTGATGGCCCCAGCCTTCTCCTCCCATTTGAACAGAGCCTCACAGATGGGGTACCTGATAACACCTCCATCTTCTGTCCAGACCTTCTGGCCCCCTTTCTGTTTGCTTTTCCTCCCAGCAGCTCCACGTCCGATGGCACTGCACTTGGCCAGAAGGGAAGTGACCAAGCTGTGGGGCTCAGCATGGTGAGGGCTTTGTGTCCTTCAAAGGGGACGAACAAACAGCCAGCAGTCCCAGCCCGGCTGGGGGGATCCTGTGTAAATACCACTCTTGGGAGCCGCTTCCTGCCTGCTCCAAGGCCTTGGATGCAAGGAAGTATTTTCCTGCTGTAAGGTAACATCGGCATTTCCAGTGGGTGTCCCAGGGACATGCCACTGGTTTCTTAGAGCCGTCCCCAACCTCTGAATGAAAAGGCACCTTGTTTGAAAAACAGAGGGGCCTTTTTCTGCCACAGCTACCTAAAATAGTCATGTCACTGCTGATGTTTGTTTTTGGTCAATGACGAGGTTAACACACCCTCTGAGTGGGCTGTGAGCGTTTGCTTTGGTCAGAAGCTTTATTTTCATACTCATCTGTCTTGCAAGAAGCTCACAGGTAAAAATGCTGAGGCTTTAAAAAGTCATGCCTCAGACGTACAAATATTTTCCCAGAGAGCCAGCAGAGACACAGTGTGTTTGTAGAAGGGAGGTGCTGCTCCCCTGATGACCCTGAGCCTTTCCAGCTCTGTGACACCCACCCACCAGCCTCAGCCACCCCATGGGGTCACTCACAACCACTTGAGTCAGGCATAGGGAGCAGTCCCAGCTACTCAGGGAAAGCCTTCAGCCCTCGGTGGGACTTCTTCAGCTGTCCCTGAACGATTCTGCCTCCCGAACCGAAGGCGGGAAAGCATCCCAAGTGCAGCTCAATGGGAACCAAGAAAAACACCTTCCCCTCCCTTCCTGTCCCCTTTACCAGTGCCAGGTCCACACCAGGGTGCTGGGCAAGCGCTCCCACCTGCTGCCTGCTGCCTCCTGCTTTGGCAGGCAAGGAGGCAGAGGGATGGGAGGGGATGGACATGCCTGGAGAGGTGTGGGCACACTCTTGTTGGGTGCCTGTGTGGGTAGGGGTGCACATGTGCATGTACACGTGTGTGTGCCCAAACTTGTGATGTACATGTGTGGGACATGTGGGTTTGTCCACCTGGCTGGCATCCACACCTGTGAGCACAGCACCCTATGGGGTCCAGGGAGCTGAGGCAGGAGGTGGTTAGGGCCCAGCATCACCAGCTCTTGCAACAGCCAAGCAACACTCAGCCCTGGAAAAGCCTCTCTCCTGGGTGTCATTTCTTCCCTAAGCCCCTGCTGTGGGATAAAGCAAAGGGACAAGGCCTTTCACCCCCAGTCTCCAATGATGAGGAAGAGAAGGGAGGGCTGGGGCAGCACTAGGAGAGGTGCACATCACCCCTGGGCCCCTTTGCCATTTTTGCATCACTGAGTAATAAATAAAATCTCCAAATTCACATCTGCCATAAAAACCACAGGGACTTGCACAGCCAGAGAAGGTGCTTTCTCCAGAGAGGGACAATCACACCGAGCAAACCGCATGATGGCATGAGGCAGAGGAGGGAGCCACAACGGGCACAGAGGGCTCAGCAGCCCCCAGGGCAGTTCTCATGGACATATTGAGCCAAGCAGAACTAAAGAAGAGGCTGGTGCTGGAAACAGTCCCTGCTGACCGTTCCTTTACAGACCACAGATGAGTAAAAGTCAGGAGGTAAAACCAAATACAGCCCACTACCCACTGGAGGAGTAGGGAAGAGAGCAGGGGAAGTTATTTCCATTGGTTTGACCAGAGAGTTTTTCTAGCTGCAGGAAAGACTTTGACTCTCAGGCCACATCAAGACAAAAATACAAACTGATTTTTTTTTTCCCCCTTGGGTAAAACTAGCTTTTCCCACCAAGCAAGAGCCCAGCCCTGCCATGTGTGAATCCCAAAGGATGCCTACCAAGACAGAGAGGGACAGGCAAAGTTTTCCCTCCTCATAGCCCACCGTTTGCCCTTGAAGGGGACATGGGGGGATAGTGCCTGCCAGGGACAGGAGGCTGTGGCAGGGCAGACCAGCAGGCACGGGAAGGTCAGCAATTTGGCTGAGGCACGGGCTTATCTCGTTCTAAGAGCTGGGAGAGTCACAGGCCTTCTCCAAGCACACACCTCTTGGGGGATTTGCCCTTGAGGCACTGACCTGCTTCTCCTGCCCCAGGGAAAACAATTCCAGACTCACATTTGTATCGACAACAACGTCTGTTGCCTGCCCGTGCCTGGCAGTGGGGGCTGGCTGCAAACCGCAGCCCATGGGTTTCAGCTCAGCCCCTGGGACCCCACAACAGCCCAAGAGAAAGGCATCAGCCCCCCCTCCCCAGCCCTGTCAAGCACCTGAGTGATGAAAGCATCCCATCCCTGGCTGCCAGAGACGGGTTAAACTCCCCTGGCTTGAGCACCACATCTCACCCTCTGCTCCATAAATAAACCGACTAGGCACATGGTATCCCCTGGGTCCCCATGGCACAAAGCTGGCACACAGCAGCCAGGCAGGTGTCACAGCTGCCACCAGTGCAGAGAAGAGGCAATTAGCAGGTAGTGAGAAAGCTCCTGCTCTCCCTGTTCAGCCCCATTGTGCTAATCCCACCCCAATTAAAGCCCCCTTTTTGCTTTCAGATATTACTATGAGAGATTAATCCACCCCCAAACAAGGCATTTCCAGCAGGTCACCAAGGCAAAGCCAACTCCCAGTTTGCAAAAGGCTCTGGCACCTGCCTGGGACCATTTAATTACCCTGACAATGGCATCACGAGACCCCTTCAAATCACAAATCCACAGAGGAGGCACTAGCTTTGCCTGCTGCTCCCACATGCCTGGGGCCAGCACCTGCAGGCTGCAGCCTCTTCCCAAGAGCAGAACGATCATCCAGCCCGCTTAGGGACACCTTTTTCCCCTCAGAGCCTGCAGTGGTGCACAGGGTACTGGCTTTTGTATGTTGTGCTTTTCCTTTGTCCTTTGCACTGCTCTTATGCCAATAAATGCACATTATAAAAAAACAAAGCAGGAGCAGTTCTAATCTCTAAGTCAACATGTGCCCTTATCACAGAGGGTGGTTCCCACTGAGCAGGCTCAAGCTTTTATCCAAAAGCAGCAGCATGTGCAGAGCAAATCAGAGGCAAAACTTTCTCGGACTTTCCAGGCCCTTTTGGGAGCACAGGAGTGAGCAGCTGGGGACTCTTGCAGGACCAGATCCTGTTAGGGAGGTACAGCAGGTACTGCAGGACCCAGCTGAGCAGGCACATGTCCGGCATACCAAGCAGATCACTGCCACACTACCATCGTGTCCTTTCAGGGCTCTGTCCGGGCACTGCACGGAGCTGTTTCCAAGGCTGTTAAGTAACATAAATTTCTTTCTGGCCACATATGCTTCTTGAGCAAAACACCACAAGTTGTGGATGTATGCCTGACTTTCTAAGATTCAAACCACCAAGTCTGGAAGGGAAAAACCCCAACAGCCCTCAGCTGTGGCAAACGCTGATTCAAGAAAAGTGCTTGTAAGATTGCACACGAAGTACTTTGCAAGAGTGACCTGGAATGCCTGCCTGGAGGTGCACTGAGGAAGGAGAAAGAGGGGCTGTGTGCTGCACTCCAGATACAGATCAGCAAGAGCCAGAACAGAGCAGACCAAGAGAATTAATGAGAGTCCCACACTTTTGAGGAAGAGACCCACAGGACTGTGTCCCAGTTCCTGTGTTCTCTCCCCGCTGCTCTCTCTCCCCTTCCCACTTCCCCTCACTCAAACCCTCGGCCCCTTGTGCCGGGGCCAGTCCATGGGTAGCCATCAAACACACGGGATTTTTCGGCAGTGCTGAGTGACACGGACCTTTGATGTGCCCCGGGGTGGCCACGCTGTGTCCCCCTGCTTTTCAAAGGCCGGTCCTTGTCTATTGTGTTCACATCCTGAGCTTGTTTGTACACTCGCTGGAGGGCCCCAGCCCCGCAGCCCCCCTGCCACAGCCGCAGCCGCCCTGACCCCCAGATAAAAGAACCGGGCTCACGGGGCAGAGCTGCTATCAGAGCAGGGACAAACGGCACCGTCCGAGGTGCAGCTGCCAAGATAGGCGGGACCTGTGCCGGGCCGACCCTGCAGGGGCGAAAGCTCCAGGTCAACAACAGCCCGAAAAATCGGCACTGGCCGCGGCTGTTGCCGCGGGGCAGCCGGGGGCACTCGGGCTGTTGGCAGGAGCAGTATCAGTGCCATGCACACCAAGGGATGTCCTCGTGCTGCTGCTCTCCCCCTCGGCTGCATCTGGGAGGGCCAGCATCTTGCCAAAAGAGGTAACTGCCATGCAGGAAGCAACACTAAAGTGTTGCTCTTTGATCACCACCTCATCTCTCCATGCCCTCTGGGCAGGTATAAAGTGGGGTAACACTCCACCCTCCTCCCTGTAGGTAAGGTACGATCGTGCAAGGAGCACAGAGGGGTCCCCAGGACTTGGGGGTTAAAATCACAGTGAAACCCAGTCTTTGCAAGCAAAGAAGCCCTGTTAAAAGAGCCAGATTGTTTTAGTCCCACTGGGGCAGTGTCCAAGCATGAGCCTCTCTGCTGGGCCTTCATGCCAGCCCCTGGCAAGCAGAGCAGCAGTAATGAGCATCACCACATCCACATCCTTCCTTGTGTGATGAGAGACATGGGGAGACGAGCCTCCTCACTGCAGGAAGACAAAAAAAATCCCAGAGGACTTTGAGGGGGTGGTCCATGGGATACCACAGGTCTGCATCTTTATAGGAACAAGAACCCACACTGTTCTCAGCCCCACATCTCTCCTCCAGGTGCTTGGTGCTCTGTCTCCTCTCCAGCTAACTGGCAGGAGCACCAGGCCAGCTGTGGAAAATGTGGAGAGCCAGGCCAGCTCCAGGTGCTTCCCCAGGAAGGATGCAAAGATGGATGTTATTTTGAAGGGACAACAAAGCTGTGGCCACCTGTTCATTCATTCTCTCAAGCGCCTTTTCCCTCACCTCCTCCACAACCTCTTTGCTACAGGACAAGAGGCAGCAGATCCTTTCCCAGATGCCAGTGCCTGTCACGATCCCCCTCCTTCCTCATCCTGCATGGCAGCACGTGTCAGGACTGTGGCCAAGGAACAACAGCTCCCAAGCATGGCTGTGTGTGCCTGGACTGCTGGGAGAGAGCAGGATGGAATGACATCTTCCAAAGCAGCATGATGGCTTTTCTTGAAAGAGTCATACCCAACTACTTCACCCAATTTTCTCAGGGCAATTGAGAAATGCAGTAGCAAAGGCCAAAACACGTGGTATTCTGGAGGTTGGGAGTACCTGTGGTGTTGTGAAATTCTTCACTATTGCACTCTTGGCTTGGTGAGACAGGAGCAGAGAGGGCAGGCTCTCCCGGGATCCATGCCTACCATCCCTAACCTGGAAGGTTAGGATAGTAGAGGGGTTGCAGCATGATTCTGACACTGAAAAAAACCTAGATTTCTCAGCTTCCTGGCACCTATAATGACTGACTGCACCCCAGTGTAACCCATGAGGTGACCAGGGAGCACAGTGTACCCCTCAAACCTGCTCCCAGGAAGGCAGGAGCTGGCACTGCCACTCCTCTTGAGTGGCTGGGATCCAGAAGAAGCAGTTGCCATTCAGGGCAGAAGATCAAAGTCTTTCTTTTATCCCCAGATGCCTGTTGCCTCTCTGGCTCTGCACCCTGGGGTGGCTGCAGTGCCCCACAGCCCCTGTTCCATGGAGTGCACAGCCAATGGGAGCCCTATAACCACCTCCCACCCCACAGGCCACTGCATGTCCTACAACCCTTGGCCCCAGCCCAACAAGCACATCCAACTTAGCACCACACTCCTGCACTCAGTTCTTGGCTTTACCATCCCTTCCAGACTGAAGAGCCATGTTAGTCACAATATTTCTTGCCACAGAAGTGTTCAAGTCACCTCACAACAGTGTTCATGGTAAGCTGCTGGCAAAGCAACTTTCACAGAATATTCTGAGTTGGAAGGGACCAACAAGGATCACCAAATCCAACCCTTAAGAGAATGGCCTATGCAGGGATCAAACTCACAACCTTGGCATTACTAGCACCATGCTCTAACCTAGCACCAGCTAACCTGAGAGCTGCATGTGTTTTGGCTGCTTTCAACATGGGTCACACAACTGGTCACACGAGGGTCAGCCATACTGCAAAACGGAACTGAAACTGTATTTTCCTTCCCACATTTTGATCCCATGTTCTCAGCATTAATCCCAGAGGAAGGACACTGTCACATCATGAGATATTGTACAAAAGAATGTGGAGTCATTCGAGTCGAGTCAGAGGACTCACAAGCCCCTCAGGAGTTCAGAGGACACAAGGACATCTCCTAAAATAGCCAAGCCAAGCCACAATAAGGAGGAACACCCTGATGCTGGGAAGACAGATCAGAAGTCAGCAGTAACCAATCCTACATCCACTTTCCTCTTCATCTATTTCCCAGTTTTTGCTTTCTGCACCTTGCAAAGACTTTTGGTTGGGCTGGGCAGCCTGAGCACCTGGGGTCAGCATCACTGTCACTACAGGCACCGCTGTGTGAACAGCAGGTGTCCCTGAGAGAGGTGGCACCAGCCACCAAGCACCGACAGCCAGACAACTCCCAGTCATTTGCAAGGTGAAGGGTGCTCCCCTGCTCAGGGGTACGCAACGTTTCCTTTGAAGAACCCTCACTTTAAGGTATTTCACAGCCAACACTAGCTGAGGTGCAAAAACATCTGAGTTTCTAGAATGTCAGCTTTCTTCTCTTTTTCCTGGCACGTGTAGAAATGAGGAACTGACTGCTCAGCACACGCACGTTATGATTGGGAACGGAAAACACCTGCAGCAAGTCTCTGTCAGGGCAGGCCAGGGCTGGCGCAGCACGGAGCAGCACCTCCCCTGCTATAGCCGGAAGGGAGGCACAGCGAACGGAGGCCACGGGGAGGAATAAATCTGACTGTCGCCTTCCTTGCCTGCATCACAGCATTGCTCCAGGGAACGTCCCGAGCCTGAGCTCTCCTGCAGGTGTCCCTCCTTTGGCGGGACCTCGGTGTGGAGTCGCTGCCCTGCACCTGGCACGGTGTGCACAGGTAAAGGCACTGCCGGAAGGTGAGGGCTTGGTGGGGGGAGGCCCAGGAGGAACATAAAAAACAAGGCAGAGCTGCAACTGCTTTCCCTGGGTTACACTTTCCTCAGCAGCAGGCCGCACCCAGGCTGTTGTGGTGAGAAACGATCAGAGCATCCAGCCTGCAGGACTGATCTAAACTCTTTCTGAACCCTCTTACACCTTGGGCTTCCACCAAGGCACCAGCTAGCACCACGTCCCATGGGTCGGTCACATGCCGAGGGACAATAGTTTTCCCTCCCATGACTGGCATCAGCACAGCTGGTGAGGGATGAATCTGGAGAAGAGAGAGCCTGGGCACTGGAGCCTGGCTGAGATCTCCACTGGTAAACAGAACTGGCAGGTCCACCAGCATGTCTTGCCTGAGAGACACTTTACAGACTTGTCTCCAGACGGCCCCACTTTCAGGTCCAGTTAATCCCCCTTTTATCAGCGCAGGAATGTATTGCTTTTCACCAAACATAATCCTCTTTGCAGTCATGTGTTCTGCCAAACTACAAACTTTCTGCTCCCATCCTTCTTTCCTGGGAGAGGATTTGAGGCAATAATCCAGGCCTACTGATTTATTTTTCTAATGAGCAAGGGACAGATGAGCACAGTACTGCAGAACATGTGCACACATGAACCTTGAAGTATTCCCTAGTTGTGACATGCTTTTGAAGGATGCCCTGAGCTGAAGGACTGAGGCTGGAAGCAGTGACCTCCTCTCATGGTGGGCCACAGGCAGCCTGTCCTGATGTGGGCTGTCCATACTTCTTGTGTTTAGGGGCTGGAAGTCATAATACCTGCCATGCTTCCCATCATAAAAATAAAGTAGCGATCTGTGCAGCCCAGCACAAAGGAAAGGCACCTCGGGTGTCTCTGCCCATTCAGATCTCAAAAGGCAGCCCTGAGCACGTGTGACTTGCTGGGACCTGAGGCTATTGAGAGCTTTCCAAGCCAGAGCAAGTCCTGTGTCTGGTTTGCACCACCCAGGGAGGAAAATATTTTTCCTGCCCTCATCCCTCAAAATGCTGAGAGGGTGGGAATGCTGAATCTGTGACCCATGCCTTCTTCTACTGCGGTACAAGCATGCCTTCCCACGAAAAGGTGTTAATCTCATCTCCCTGCCCCACTTCCAGTCCTTTCTGTGGGGAAGCTGGGACTTGGTGTGCACCCAGTGAAATACACGCCACTTGGCAAGTTGATCCTCCACCGTACCAAGGGCACCTAAAGGCAATTTATACAGAATGCAGCTTATTTCTTTATAAAGGAAGTAGGTTGTAGTGAGGAGGGGATGGGTCTGTTCTACAATACCTAGAGTGAGAGGATTAGAGGAAATGGCCTTTAGCAGAGAGGGGAGACTCAGATTAGGTATTATAAATTTTTTTTCACTGTTAGGGTGGTCAGGCACTGGACTAGGTTTCCTAGAGAGGTGATGGAGTCACCATCCCTGAAAGTGCTTAAGAGGTGCCCGATTCTTGTGCTGGGTCACAGGGTTTAGGGGTTACAGGAGTGGTGCTGGGTTGGTGGTTGGACTGGGTGATCTCGGAGGTCTCTTCTATGATTCTGTGCTTCCTTACGTTCCCTCTAAGACAGCAAGGTCAGGTAGGGCACACAGCAGCCACAGGGCCCTTGGGCAGGCTCTGCGGGGAGCGGGGACGTGCCCACGGGTGTGCGCGGCGTGGCGGACACCATTGGAGTTGATCGGGGCGGAGCCAGGCTCTGACGACAGCATGGGGGCGTGCCGGGCGGTGGGCCGGGCCTGGGCCGGCCGCGAAAGGCAGTGGCATTACGGGCGCTGCATTCCAGCCCGACGCGGCGGTGGAGTGGCTGCGGGTGAGCGGGCGCGGGGCCGCGGCACGGGCGGGAGCGGAAGGCCAGGTAGCGGGGAGGGACGTGCGGACGGAAGGCGGGAGGGCAGGAAGGAAGGCGGGAGCGGAGGCGGCAGGGCAGGCGCAGGGCCCCAGGCGGCGGCACGCGGCCGAGCCGCATGCGGCAGTGCCGCTGACCTTGACGGGGGAGCGGCCCCGCACGGCTCCCGCGGCGGGCACGGGTCGGGCGGG
>WEKY01035070.1:115290-132682 GCA_013390045.1 Picathartes gymnocephalus
GCTGACCTTGACGGGGGAGCGGCCCCGCGCGGCTCCCGCGGCGGGCACGGGCCGGATGGGCCCCGCACGGCTCCCACGGGCCCCGGCGTATCGCCCGCGCCGCTTATCTGGCGGTCCGCAGCCGGGCCTGTTCGCGATACCAGAGCAGCCTAGCCCCGCGGGGCTGCTCAGACGTGGTGGCTTTTCTTTTTTTCTCTTTGCCTTATTTCTGAAAGATTAGGGGCTCAGGGAGGCCTCGCGCACCCGGCCAGCATCCCTACCAGGTGCGATGCCCGCAGGCCCTTTGTGCTTCCCTTCGTCTTCCTGGGTTTCCTTTTAGCAGACCCTCCATATGCTCACCACGCTTGCCCTGGTGGGAGCCTGCGGCCTCAGGCTGTCACTTGGGAAAGGCTTCTCAAATCTGTCGGGGTTTCATTGCCATATGGTCTTGCCCTAAATAAAAGGTGAAATAAGCAATGGCCACTACTAACCTTTGATCTCCAAATAAAACCTTGCAGATCTCCCAGGTGTAGAGCTAATCCACGTGCACCTGAAGACCAGAGCCACTGGTATGCTTGAGGGCATACTCGGGTTGCTTCCTCCCAACCTCAGCACCTGTCTAGTCACTCACTAAATTGCAAACCTTTTCCAGGAAGAAATGGAGAAGTAAATCAGTTACAATTTACCTTTCAGATATGTTTGCTGTTTACAGAGAACTTAGAATTTTAAAAGTTGCTGCAATTATTTTGGAGAGATGCTCTTAGTGATTTTCAGAGAATTTTCAAAACAGAAATTGCCTTCACAAAGTTGTAAAGAACATAGCCATCCAGATGGGGTGTTCATATTAGAAGTGTTTTGCCGGGGTTGGAGTTTGTGCTACTTTGCCTTATGGCCTTGTGCCACTTCTCTCTTTCAGCTGGACTCTTCCTGTCATTGAGACAGACCCCAGGAACCATAGGTACCTACAGTCCGTTGTCACAGTTGAGTAAATGCCTCTTGCTAGCTCTCTCTGAATGGAGGTGTCCCCGCCATTAATAGGACCCTTGGCTGAACTTAGCCATTGGAGATTGTATTCCTCATTTATACGCCTGTCACTATGCCCAAAGTTCAACAGAAAGGGTTGATGTCTTCATTGAAGGTTATAATTACCATGGGAACTTTCAGGTTGCATTCAAGGTTGATGTAGGTTCACTAACACCTACATCATAGTGACTTATGTGGATGTATGCACAGAAAATCCACGGGCAAGCAGTGCACTAGTGGCAGTAACTGACCTCAGGTGTGTAATGTAGTGGCAGGGGAAGAGCCTAACCTGACTTTTTATATTCTGAACGTCTAGGGCTTTGAAGTTCATTTGCATTCCTCCAGAAGGCAATGGACCATGCCAGAGCAGCAATCTCTAACTTGGTAAGACATCGTACCCCAATGCTGTTTGTGTCTTGGTGGGCTGATGATACTGCAGAAGAAAGGCTCAACAACATCTGTGTATGAGATTGTATAATATTCTTTTTAATTTTTTCCATGTAGTTCATTATCTATTTGAATATACACGGGTTGTAGAATTCAGTATAGCTATCCTGTGCAACAGGTTGTGTTGGCGAAACTGTATGAAAGATATCTGATCAGTAGTGAGTTATATTTATTTAAAAAAATATCACTGCTTATCAGTATTGGAGAAGATGATGAATCCAAAGCAGCGTTAGGTGCTGCTGTGTGGGTGGTGAGCCAAATGTCACTGAGAGTAGCTGGCCATGATAAGGAAGTGGCTCTAGCGGTTCAGTGCTGGAGGGGTTATCATTAGCGGTTATCGTGACTTGGGTCTCTCTGAGAACTGGAAGGAAAGGGGGAACGGGCCTTGAACAAAGTTGCAGAAGGAAGTGCTGCTGAGGAAGCCGTTCAAATGCCTGCTGGGACAATCAACATGTGTTCTATTGTTACTTGGGGGGTGGTATTCAACCACAAGTCCAGCTTTTGAAAACAACCTGTGCTTGAAACAAATGGAGGTACTTCTGAACTTGTTCAGCCAAGCCTGCCAGTCCTAGAGGGCTTGGATTGTGAGATGACCCGAGGCTAGGACTGCGAGTGTGGTGGTTTGGTCTCTGAACAAGAATGGAGGATATGTGGGGTTGGGGCATGTCCTCTGTGTGAGGACATGCTTATAGTGTGAGGGAAGCCAAGCTGTGGAGCAGCTGAGCAGGGAGAGTGTTAGCACAGGCTGCAGTGTTGCCCTTTCCAAAATACAAGCAGGCAGCCACTTCATTGTGGGTAGTGTGGGTCAGAGTGGAACTGCAGGTCTGAAATGACATTGGTTTCTTTTGCCCAAGCAAGCAGATATCTGATCTCTTCACTTCTAGCTCTGACATGTAGTTTGAGAGTGAGCTGAGAACTGTGGATGAGCCGCTGAGGTTGTAATAGGGTTTGGGTGCTTGTCCCCAGCTGCTTCTCCAGTATGGAGGAGAGGTCTGCAGGAGTGCTGCTCCCAAAGCTATTCCTCTGGCCTTTTAGCCAGTCTCACTCCACTCCCGAGCACAACCATGGCTGCAGGCAATTTCAGCGTCTTTAATGGAAGCTGACTGGTTCAGCCAGTGCCTGGCTATGCCTGGAATTGAGTTAATCTGAGCAGCTGCCTTGTGCACAGGCTGCTGTTCTGTAGGGGGCTGGGCTGTGCCTTGCACCTGTTTAGAAAAGTGGGCTCCAGACTGGAAGCTCTCCTTGGGCACAAGTAAAAATCTGTCAAACAGTGCCAGTCGTTGGTAGGTGCAAGAGGTGTAGCCTCAGCTTTCATGTTAGCTCAGGTAGCACAGTGCCCATGGGTCATCTCTCTTCAGCCTGGCTGCTTTGTAATACTACCAGTAGTGTAATTTAAGGGTAGCCTTAGGCAGTTTAATACAAAATTATCCAGGTGCTGGATGAGAGTATTTATATCAAAGTGGATGTGGCTCAAAGGCAGAGCCATGGACAGTTACCTTCCCTTTCCTCTGTCTCCATCAAAGTGTAAGTTGTACACATTCAAGTCCGATCTGTGCTCTGCTGATTAAGACCAGGAGTTTCTGCTTCAATCAGCCTCAGCCATGGGGTCACATGGGAAGGGCTGATGCCATTGTCTGCTTCATATCTCTAACAGACTCCAGGCTAGACTCTGATCAGTGTGGCTCCAAACTTGTGCGGGGTAAATGGAATCTAAATAGACTCTGGAGACCCTGAGTGGGTCTGAGTCTTAAGTGTGTTTAAAACATCCAGCTTGACTTACTGACAGACCAAACACTCGCTGCACTGGAGCAGCTGCAGATGGATAAGCAGTGTTTGGGTTGGAGCACAGGCGCAGCTGGCTGCAAGGACTGCAGGCTGGTGTAGCCAACTCTTCCATTACGACTGCCTTTCCACACAGTTCGGTGGCGAGCCAACGTCATACACACGCTTCAGCATTGCCCGGCAAACAGATGGAGACAACAGCCATGTGGAGATGAAGCTGGCTGCTGATGATGAGGAAGGAGGGGAAATTGGGAGACCAGAGCACCTGCATGCCAGCATGCCGCCTCCACGGAGGAATGGCAAGAACCTCTGCTTCATAATCATGGCAGCTGTCCTCCTCCTTTTGATTGGTAAGGAATGGTGGGAGGCAACTGCATGAAGTGGACTCTGGTATTGAACATCATCCAAGGCTGTTAAATTTGAATCTGTATTTTTCTGGGAGATAATTCAATAACTGGGATCCAGGCCGCAGCCTCTTGTCACTAAGTAAGTCTAGCTCAGACTTACGGTACAGCATTGACACAAAGAACTGTGGAGTTTGACAGCGGAACTGTGACTTAGCTAAGGTGAAAACTGGTCCATGTCGAAGTTTTAGTTTTCCCTCCATTAACTCCTAACACTTCTGTAGAGATGTGGGTCGACAGATGAGTAAAGCCTTTGGTACTCATCTCTTAAGGTTTAAACAATGCCATTGGCCTGAAGTGAGCATTCTCCTTTCCAAGTGGTGCTGGAGGGACTCTGCCAAGCACAAGACCAGATTTACAGTGCCCCTTAAAACATGCCAGCTCAGGCGAAATGTCAAGCTGCATATTTCTGTCTGTCCTTGGGTAAGCCAGCTTGTCAAAAATGGTGTGAGGGCAGAGATGCGTTTTAACCCTGAAGCTGTGTGGTGCAGGCTGGTTCGGTCATCTTTCTGCAGCACAAAGAAATACCTGTTCTGTCCACAGGGTTTCTGATCGGCTACTTGAGTTATCGTGGACGAATGCAGAGGGTTAACAGGTGTCTGGATGGAAGTGGCAACTGCGAAATGACTCCTACTGCATCTTACTTCTCAGATGATGGAACAGAGGAAGAAGAGATTCCTGGACCACGTGTCTTATACTGGCCTGAACTCAGAAACATATTGTCAGCTAAACTGTCAGCTACACGTCTTGAGAGCAGCCTGAGGTAACAGTTCCAGAAAGCTTAACTAGAGCTTTGAGAGAGGCACAGCCTGTGAGCAGAACTCAAGCTCATTTGGAGAACAAGGGCCCTACAGATGATGTAGGGTGGCGTGTTTTAAACACAGGCTTAAATGGCTTTGCAGGCTGCAGTGCAGCCTGGTGCTGTAGCCTAAGCTGTATGTATATCTGTTACCTACAGACAAAGAGAAGGTAAGAATTCCTTTGAAGCTGGCAAGGTTGAAGATGAGAGCACTGCCAGCTACATTCATGACCAGTTCATCAGCTTCCGCTTGGATGATGTATGGAACGATGAGCACTACATTAGGCTGCCGGAGAAAGGCAGGTACGTTAAGGAAGAGATGCACATCTCTTCCACATAGCACGGACACCTGTAGTCTTGAGAAAACATGTGATTTCTGCTTAAAATGATGTGAAAATTGTGAGCCAGTTACCACTCTCCAAAGTTAACCTCAGTCTAGCCAAGCAATAACTGCTCCTGCCTCCTCTCAGGCTTTCTAAATCCAGAGGGTCTGCAGCACTCTGGATGTTTCCTGGGGCAGCTGTTTCCTCCAAGCATGCTTAGGAAGTGGAGAGAAAACAAACTTGAGTGAAAACTCAGGTGAAAGGTAGATTCCCTGTATCTAAAACTGCTAACACAGGTGACTGTCTTGTCACCCAGACAGGACTGCACACCTGGCAGTGGCTCCAGTAGCTCAGGAGGGTGACAACAGGCATTGTGTTGTCTGACAGCTCATACCCTCATGTCTTACTTGCCCCTTTTTGTCAGGGGAAATGAGTTTGCTTAGCTTCTCTTAGGAGATGACTGAGAGACTTGGAAGCAGAGATTCTTTCTGCTACTTGTCTTAAAAATCATTAATGTCTCTGACCAACTCCAGAGATTCTTGCATGGAAGTACTGGGATGAGTCTGCCTGTTTCAGGCTCCATTGACTTGATCAGAGTTGTCAGATTACTGACTCAGAATACTGAGCTAATTAAATTCTTGTGTGAAAGAGTATAACGCTGTCTCTCTATGTTTAACAGTAGCAAGAACCAAGTGCTCGTTGTAGAAGGTAGTCAAGAAGAGATATTGGAGAGTCCTGATGCATATGTGGCATACAGCAAGAGTGGCACAGTTACTGTAAGTGACTCCAGGAGGATCCTGGAAATGTGTCTGCACACGTAAAAGAATAAGTCCCTTTAAGATATGGAGTGTATAAAGCCCTCCCCAGTTAAGAGAGCTGGGTAGGGCAAGTGGTCAGAGTGGGGAAGAGGAGTGGGCCCACACAGTATTCTTACTGCAGCAATATGCAGGAGTAACTTCCATGCTGTGATTGAGAGGAGCCATGGCAGAAGTGCTGCTCCAGCAGCCATCTTGCACTGGATCAGTTTACATTGCTAAGCTTCAGCTCCCTACTGTTAACAGGAGTCACTGTTACAGTGACTCTGTAGGCTGTGTCAGGTATTTTACTGACTTAGGACTGCAGCATTCATAACTAGTGTTTCTGTTTCAGGGCAAACCCATCTATGTGAACTATGGACGGAAAGAGGATTTTCAGAAGATACGAAATATGCATGTTCCAATGAATGGATCTATAGTCATCTTCAGAGCTGGAAAAATAACCCTTGCTGAGAAGGTAAGCAGTGTCTGCCCCAAAGCCTGGCCAGACTTGGCAACAGGAAGCTATGCTTCCTACTCTTTGAGGCACAGAGGTATCTCTTTCTTCAGGTCTGCAGAACCTGTGTATATAGAATTGTTCTGCAGGCCTGGTCTTCCTTATTTGCATTAAAGCTCCACATGCAGGTCTGGACACTGAGGCTGAGTGGAGCTTGCTACGGTTCATGGTGCCGTTCTTCTTGACCTCCGGAAGTTTGCTGGAACAACCAGGCCTCTGGAGTGGTGGGGCTGGGAGGCAGCCTGGGAGCTCCGGGATGCAGAGCTGGCTAATATCACTAGATACAGCCATAAGACTGCTGGAAGCAGGACAGCCTTGCCTCCAGGGCACCTCTCGCTGCTGTAGCCAGATACTTTCAAACCTTGGCTGCAGTGTCTCACTTGGGCCTTTGCTGACTGTTCCCTTGGACCACGTGGCAGTGGTGGCACTGTGTGTCCAGCTGGTGGCCTTGCATGCTGCTGTAATGTTCCCTCTGTAGAGAACAGAACCAAATAGCCAAGCAGCCTAAAGGATCCAAGTGCTTCTGTATGCAAGCTTGTTCCATATCTGACCCAGAGCTGCCCCTCAGATGGGTGCTCCTCGGGGGGCTGGGGCACAGGACCCTTTGCAGTTGACTCAGCCTATCTGCAGGCATGGGACACAGGCAGTGCTGCAAAGTGCTTCCAAAAAGTGTGGTCACTGGTTCTCCACTCCCATTCCCACTTTTCAAACTGGTGTCTACCCTTGCAAGAGTGTTTGTACCAGTGGCATACCAGAGCTGGGTTGTAGGTGTGTTGAACAGGGACCTGGCTGGTCCACTCTGCCTCCATTTTCTGTGTGAAGATGAGCCTCCAGTGGCTGCTTGTCTTGAGACTAGCCTCATCTTGGGTAAGCAGATAGAGCATAGCCAAAATTAAATAATATTAATTTTAAGCTGCTCCAAGGAGGAAGTATGACCTGAAAGAATCATAGACTGAGACACTGCAGTGCGTCCTAACTGTTGAAAAGGATGTTAGACAAAGTTTGCCTGGAGTAGGGCTGCACTGCTAGGTTTCAGCTGCCTTGTGTATCTGTCAGGTAGCGGTTAAAATCTGTTGTGGAGTTGGGCACTGAGGAGTACAACCCTTCACACCATTACTATATGTTCTTGCCTGGACTCCCCTTGCTTGCAGTGCAGATGTGCAATTAATGTTTCTCTTTGCTGCAGGTCGCAAATGCTGGAAAGGAAGGAGCAGTTGGTGCCCTGATGTACCTGGACCCCTCAAATGACAAGAACACAGATTGGTGTGTCCCCTTTGGACATGTATGTAACTGGTTCCCCTGTTTGTTCTCAAGAACCTCTCTGGCTGTGGGCTGCAGCCTGGGGCAGTCCTGCAGGCCTCTGGCTCAGCAGTGCCCTTGTGTAGGTGAAAATTGTTGGACTCTCATGAGACTTGAGGACTCCTCTTGCTTTTCACAGGCCCACCGTGGAACTGGAGACCCTTTCACCCCAGGCTTCCCTTCTTTCAACCACACCCAGTTCCCACCAGTGGAATCTTCTGGACTACCTCGCATTCCTGTTCAAACTATCTCTAGAGGAGCAGCAGCCAAACTGTTTGGGTAAGTGTTTCTCCTGTCTTGCAGTCTGAGGTGCTGTGGCCTCTTGCAGGAGTGAGGATGGTGTGAGACAGAGAGCTCTCTGCTGCTCTCTGCTGTATGTGGCAGGGTGCATGTTCTGGAGCTGGCTGGAGAAGTGTCACTTGTGTCCATGTCTCATGTCTTAAAGACTGAACTTAATCTAGTGTTGGATTCCCCTTGGCCTCTGCATTCTTCCCCTCCCTGCATAATTAGTAGTACAGAACTGCAAACTCTCCTAGGCAGGCCCTGAACAAGGTTGCAGCTGCAGTTGCAGGTGTGCATTTTTCACACGATAGCTAAACGAGGTCAGAGCTGTATAATGAGTTCAAAGGATCTTCCTTTTTCTCTCAGAAAAATGGATGGAGAAACATGCCTTTCGGAGTGGACATCTGGTGTCATAGGATGTAAGGTGACAGTGAGCAGCAGCAGCAACATGACAGTGAAACTGACCGTGAACAACAGTATGGTGGATAGGAAGATTCTGAACATCTTTGGTGTTATCAAGGGATTTGAAGAACCAGGTAACAGCAGCTGCATTGTGGCTCAGTCTTGAGAGGAACCCTTCCTCTTCTGTGGTCAGTGGAATGTGACAGCTGCCCCCAGACAGACAACAGTTCTTTCTCAGCAGAACCAAGGCTTTCCCCTGAGGATCAAAGAGAAATCTGAACCGTGCTGCCAGGGAAGGGCTAAATGAAAGCACTCAGTGTGCCAGATTCAGGGATCAGACTGCATACTCTCTTCCTAGTACAGAAGCCGAAAGCTGCTCTGCTCATAAATGGTGTTTGCAATCTGAAGTTCATGTCTTGATCTTGTCTCCTTTACAGATCGCTACGTTGTGCTCGGTGCCCAGAGAGACTCCTGGGGGCCAGGAGTGGCCAAGGCTGGCGTTGGCACTGCCATCTTGTTGGAACTTGTCCATGTGATCTCGGACATGGTGAAAAATGGTAAATATTTGTGAACAAAAGCGCAAGGGTGGGAGGTGGTGCAGGTCTAGCTCTCTGTGTGTTAACACTGGAGAGCCCAGTTGCAAAGCAGTCCTTTAGAAGGTGTAGGGAATCTGACAAAGCTTCCTGAGAATCTGTTACGTATTCAATACAACTTGTCTGCAATGAGCACTCACTTCCAAGGGTCTGCCTGCCTGTATCTGGTATGGCTCAAATACAAGAGTGTCCTTGGATAACACATGATGCAAACCTTAAACTTGAGCTGTCTGTTGGGCAGCCAGGCCTGAAGTGGGAAAACTCTGAAGTGTCTGACCAGCTGGAGCAGTGGGGACTGCATGGTGGCACTTAGTGTGAGCACAGTTGTCTCCAGGGTTAATTTTGGGCTCAGGCAGCTAAACAAAACAGGGTGGAAATGCAGACAGCATTGTTCTCCTGCGCAGTTCTGCAGCATGTGGGGGCAGGGTACAGTGTCCGTGCAGTGTGCACATTTCTCTGCAGCAGCACTGTCTGAGGAGAAGGCAATTCATCATCCCAGGCCCGCAGTGCTGATCTGCATCTCCATGGGGGGAGGGCAGACATCTCAGCGTCTCTCTCTTTACAGATGACTACAAACCACGGCGCAGCATTATCTTTGCTAGCTGGAGTGCGGGAGAGTATGGAGCTGTGGGTGCTACTGAGTGGCTGGAGGTATTGGTTGTTTTAATAGAGTTCTGCAGGATGGCTGTGCAGTTGTTCCTGTGGATTAAACATCCTAGTGTTGGACTGCTACTGCTCATTATTAAAATGCTTGTTTTGTTCTAGGGGTACTCCACCACGCTGCATGCCAAAGCCTTCACTTACATCAACTTGGATACTGCAGTCCTGGGTAACTTGCTACTCTTTGAGTTTCTTGAAATTGGGTGGGACTAAAATAGCTTGAACAGACATCCCTTAACCTCTAGGAATGGAGGCTGTGACAGAGGTGGCTGGTGGGTGTTTGGCTGAAGACTGGCATGACTTCATTTATTCTCCTGCTGTCATTGAAGCTGGGAGGCTGATACAGGCTAAGCCATGAGGAGTCAGCTCTGCTAAATCCAGTAGGCTGTCCTGTGTCTGTTGAAGATCCTTTGGCAACTGTAGCTGTAGGTCAGGGGTGGGCAGCTCTAGCAGCAGTGGTCGATTGTGCCAATATGTTAAATACCTTTTCATTTTTTGCAGGTTCCAGACACGTGAAGATTTCTGCTAGCCCATTGCTGTACTCATTGCTGGAGACAACTATGAAGAGGGTGAGTTGAAGGGCCTTGGTCTAATCAAGGTGACTGTGGTTTTAAGGACAAACTGAAAGCAGACAGAGTTGTGCTGGGTCACTTTCCCCACCGGACACCGCCTGAGGGGAAAGCCCCATTTAGGAGAAAAACTTGGGATATTCTGAAGGGCCCTGTCTGAAATTAGCTGGGCTCTGGGAATTGCAGTTCACACATGCAGAATCTAAAATCAGCAAATGCCACAGTTCAGTGGTAGATGTGTCAGTGTGGAGAAGTGTCAGGGGAGCACACCTGACTCGGGTGTCTGCACAGCAGTGTAAGCTCCAGGATGGACCTGGAAGCCCAAGCAGAGGTCAGAACAAGTGCAGTGACTGTCATCTCTGTGCAGGTACGGGACCCCGCAAAGGATTCAGAATACCTGTATAACAGAGTTGGCTCTGACTGGATGAAGAGAGTGTAAGTATTGTCATCAGTCTCTTTGGGAAATCAGATTTCCATAAAGGAGCAAACCATATGGATTCTGCTGGAGTGTCACTGTTGTCTGGGGTGGGCTCTACCTTTTGACGTGGGGTCAGGCAAGCGTGAACAGTACAGCACTAACTGTGCTGCCCCAAGTTGGCTGAGGGAGCCCAGACACCTTCCTGCAGGACAGGAACAGCCTTGTACCAAGTCCAGTGGCAGGGAATGGACAAGTAGGACCAGGGATTTAGTTGGGACTCCTTCAGTCTCATCTAGAGTCCTGTTGGCTCAGAGCTTCAATTGCAGAGCTTGTAGCTTTTCTCCTGGGGTGCCCAAACCAGTTGGTAACTACTCAGTGCTTATCTTCTGCAGCGTTCCCCTTGATCTGGATAATGCAGCGTTCCCTTTTCTGGCCTACTCAGGAATCCCAGTGGTTTCCTTTGGTTTCTATGATGTAAGTAACATGTGCTTGCCTGGTGTGCTCATTCCATGCATAGTGCTGTGAGGATATCTGCTCTCCAGGATGGCAGAGCAAAAGGTGCTGTCCCAAGCTCACTGTCCTTGCAAGAGCCTCTCAGAGGGAGGAGGTGCAGCCTCTGGACCTGGTGGCTGTGGCAGTACTTGCTGTCAAGACTGCACCTGGGACAAGGCTGGCCTACAGTCTCTGTTCCAAAGTACTGAATATGTGCAGGTTTTTGGGGAGAGGGGTCACTTGCTTTTCTGGAGGCTCAGGTGTCAAGGAATCAGAAGCTAAAAGCAATAGAAAGATGTCAAGCTCTTGCTGCATCAATGAAAGACTGTTCTACAGTTTTGCTGGTCAGCAAGCAGAGGGCATTGTGGAAGCAATGTCCTTCCCCAGAGCAAGTACTTACCTCAGAATGTTCAGGTCTGCTGCTGCAGCCTGGGGGTAGTATCAGCCCAGCAGCCTGCCCTGTTACTGCAGGTATGTAGCTGGGAGCCTTAGTGATAGCAGCTCCCTCTCCTAGGAATGCTTGGGGTTTGTTAGTGTCAGACTTGTTTCACAAAAACACTTGAGTTATCCTGACAGGAAGGGTTGGAGGGTGCTGCAAGCACATACCAGACTGGTGAGACTTGCCCACCTGCACTTCTGCAGTGAACTCTGAGGGGGTAAAGGTCTGTATGCCTTTGGGTCTAAATAACAAGCAGAACATCCTGCTGGTTGCTGGAAGCTATGAGGGATGAGATGCAGGAGCTCCATTCCCTTCCCAGTGCTTTGACGTTTTGCCACTTGAGTCTTTGCTCCTTAGCAGCACAGGGAGATGGGATGTGGTGGAGGTAACAAGTAACCTGTGGTGGGGGATGGAAAAAGTCTAATTGGAAAAGCATTCTTGCCTAACTTCAATACCTTCTTTCTTGCAGAAAGATGATGAATATTCATTTTTGGGCACTACTGAGGACACTTTGCCTAACCTGAAAAAGAAGACTGACAAATTGTATCCTCTCATGCGTACTGCTGCAGAAGTTGCTGGACAAATAGCTCTCAGGCTGACCCATGATCATGAGCTCTTCCTGGACTTTGACAGATACAGTGATGAATTGCTGTCATTCCAGGAGAAGCTTTCGCACTTTGATTCCCATGTGAAGGTAAGGACTCTGAGGTCACCAAATCCCTGATGATTATGGGGCCATGTGCCAATAAGGCCTCATGCCAATGGATACAGCAGGATGGACACCCTTCCCCTTTAGACATAAAAGGGTAGCAAAGTGTGACCAGAATCGATGTTCCTTATGGAGCAGTGCAGGCAGAGTAGCTGTGGCAGACAGATTTAGCTGATCCGGATGTTGTGAGCTCTTGAGGAAGTGGATGTGAACAGTTTCTCCTCTGGTTATCATTCACAGCATAGTGCAGCTTTGCATCTCATTTGCACCTCTGATGAAAACCTACAAGAAACTGTGGGTAGGGAGTGACCTCAGAAGAGCCTGCCAGGAACTTGTTCTGCTACTTGGCTAAACTGCCAAAAAAAAAACCCCAAAAAACCAACCAACACTCTCTTTTGGTAAGAGAGCAGCAAAAGAAGAAAATCAGGTTTGCTAACAGCTCCTCCCTTGCAGGCACTGGGGCTGACCTTGAACTGGCTGTATTTTGCCCGTGGAGACTTTCAGCGAGCTGCAGCTGCACTGAGAAGAGACATTGCAAACAGTGACAGGGAAAACAGGATTGTCCGCAGAGCTCTGAATGACAGGATGATGAAGGTGGGTATCTTCAACTGGTTTTTCTTCCTTCACAAAGGAAGAGAGTGCTGGCTGGGATGGGCCTTTCCCTAAGGGGCCATGGGCACTGTGCAGACTGGTGTCTCTTCCACTTGCTTAGTGGCAACATGATGGAGTTCTGTGCTTGCTCACAAGAGGGTTTGGCCCTTGCAGAGCTGCTGTGGGAAAGGGCTGAGTGGGGATCAGAGGTTGGCAGCTTGTGTTGGGGCAGATAAGGAAAAAAACTTGGGAGAACATAACCCTAAACTTGCACCTCTACTCAGGTGGAATACGACTTCCTCTCTCCATACCTCTCACCAAAAGATGCTCCCTTCCGCCACATCTTCTTTGGCAAAGGCTCCCACACCCTGCAGAGTCTGCTGGAGAACCTGGAGCAGCTGGCAGTCAGCAAGACCAGTGTGGATGTGGATAAGTTGAAAGAGCAGCTGGCCCTGGCAACTTGGACCATTAAAGGGGCTGCCAATGCTTTAGTGGGTGATATCTGGAATACAGACAACGAAATCTAGACACAGAAAATACCTGGATTACCCATCTAAGGTACAGGAGAGCTGTGTGCTCTCATGGGGAGCACAACTTCCTTCCTGGCCCCAGCCCCAGCAGAGGGCCTTGCTGTGTAGATCTAGTTCCACCTGTAGCAACACACACAAACTCCCTGTACCTCAGATTAGGCATTGGCATGATTTTTAAATGGCAGCTTCTTGCAGATTTCCAGTACCTTATATATTGTGAAACCTAACCAAAACCCCCTGAAACCTAAGTGAAACCCACTCCCTAAGAGGGCATTACTTTCCTGTAGATATTCTGGCAACAAAATGTTTTTGACCAAAGTTGAGCATAAAATTTAAATCTCACCTTGACAAATTCACAGGAGGGAGTTTTAAAGCAGTACTAAGATTACCATGAAGTCTCCTCTGACCAGGCTCCCATCTAACCACAGTTCAAACCGGTCAGGTACAGCTGCTTATGGGGTTTCCTGCCTCCAGTGTACGAAGAACTAAAAGCTCAGGTGTTTCCTGAACCGGTACCTTGAGTGGGGAGGTACCTCATCTCTTCAGGCTTTTAATTGTTGGCCACCTAAATGTAGTGACAAAACAGGGAATGGATTCCTCTGAACACTTGTAGTGAGAATCCCTTCTCTGGCAGGAAGCTGCAGAGAGCTGCAGTTCAAAAATTAAACAATGTAGTAATAGCCCACAAGTGCTGGATTATCAGCAAGCTCTGAAGTGCCCAGCCTGCCTTTACTCAACAGCAGGGTCCCAGTGACATCCTGCAGGCTTGCTTCTGCCAAGGCAGGTATCAATATCCAGGGAAAATGACCCAAAGATGATCCAATGTCCCCTTTATATCCTTGACTGGCACCTCACGGAGTCCTGCAGCATTGAGAAATGGCTTTAGACTGGCACTTCAGACCTTGCTGCTCAGGGGCCTTGTGTGAAATTGAGTCTCTTGCTGGCCAAATCCTGTTTGACTGATGTCGTTTTGCAGGTTGGCTCTTGTTTGGCACTGAGATATTTATTTCTTTATTTATTTATCAGTGACAGTGTTCACTATAAATGGTGTGGTTTTTTTATAGAAGATAATTATCGGAAGCAGTGCCTTCCATAATTATGACAGTTATACTGTCGTTTTTGAATAAAGCAGCATCTGCTATTACAATCAAACATGATACTGGAACTTTGCATTTAAAATAACCAAAACAAGCCCCTCAAAAAGTTTGGAAAACTAGCAGTTAAGCTTTCTGTGGCAAAAACACCCCTCTGTCTGGAAGAAACTTGAAGGTGCAAACCTGGTAGTGAGTCTCCAGGTTGCGCTCCAAAGTAATCCTTGAAATGCTGAAACCTGGGTGGAAATTCCAATACTAGAAATCTGGCTTCCTTGCAGGGTCTGTGTCCCTTTGTGGGCTTCAGACTTCTTCCTGCTCCCCTTTCTGGATGCCGTGTGCTCTCACAGGGAGCATAGCTTCCTTCCTGGCCCCAGCAGAGGGCCTTGCTGTGTAGCCCTAGTTCCACCTGTGGCAACACACACAAACTCCCTGTACCTCAGATTAAGCATTGGCACGATTTTTAAACGGCAGCTTCCTGCAAACTTCCAGTACCTTATGTATCATGAAATCTAACTGACATTATCGGGGGCAGTGTCTCCCATAATGTGTAAAGAACAAGGTAGTTTTTGCCTACCACAGTGTTATATCGGAGGCAGTGACCTCCATATGTTGCACTATGGGTGTACGTAATTATCGGGGACAGTGTTTCCCATAATTGTTCTATGCTTATCACGCAATGTCATCTGCGAAGCTTGATGGTTAGTATCTAACATGGATTAATTTCCTGCAGTCCTGTTTTTTCACTCTCCTGTGGTGATGCAGATACAAACTTCAGTCTGTTATATACATCCTTACACTCTTCCTTCTCCATAGGCTGAACTGTTTCAAATAGCTGTGCTGTCTTGAATTGGCTTCCTGCCTCCAGTCACGGGAGTGGTGCTTGAGTGTTTAGTGGAAACTAGGCTAGTTAGACTGTGTGCTCTGTGGTGTAGTAAACTTCCTTCAAATCAGTTACAAAGACCTGAGGAATTAAAGGTGAATGTAGGGCTTGGGGCTGACAGCTGTCCAGAGGGCTCTGGCCACTGCTCTGGATGGGTGCATGTAACACTTTGAGAGGCTGGCCTGCTGTGGCACTGGGAGAGTGTGCTGGTGTGTGTGCGTGGGCTGCTCACTCTCCACTTCTAGCTGGAAATTCCAGTCTTGCCCCCTTGGGTGTTGGATGGAGGAAGGAAAATCAGTGGCAGGTTTCTAATGGTGCCTCTCTGCTGTGTGACCTAAAGCTGAGCACTGCTAATGTGTGACACCTGCTAAACTGTGCTGCCTGTTCCCAGTAGCTGTTGCTAGCCCGGTACTCTGCAGTTTGATCTGGCATTTAAACCTAACCTAGCTGAGCCCCAGCAATAGTCCTTGAGGGAAAGAACATTGTTCAGCTGGAGCTCCACAAGGAGTGGGCAGGGACTAGCCCCTAGCCTAGTTACTGAGCTCAGTGTTCACCAGCTTGGAGGGCTGGATTTTCATCCGTCTGTAGAAACCTGATGCCCAGGCTTGTGCAACTTGTTGCTCTTCCTTAACTCTCTTAACTTCCTACAGCCCAGTCTGTGTTAGTGTTTCTTAGTGACATTTCTCTGGATGGCATCTAAGAGCTGCTGTCTGGGAGTCCTCACTGTGGTGTTTGCATGCATCTTGATGTCAGACTTAATCTTATGCTTTATAGCTAGCAGAGAGAGACAAAAGACAAAGCTTGTCTCCTCTCCTGGCTAGGCAGCACAGTCGTGACTACTGCGATGTTGGGATGCCTTGCTCAGTGCTGGCATCTGACTGCTGTGGGGTGCTAAACTGTTTCTGGATTACCTGCTGTTTGCTTGAATAAAGTGTTTTTGAAGCTTGAACATTCAGCTTCTCTTGTGGGGTTCTGGATTACCTGCTGTCTGCTTTAATAAAGATTTTGAAGCTTGAACACTTACCTTCCCTTGTGACTTATTGCAAAGCCATGACACTGTTGTGGCACTGTTGCCATGGGTGAACTTGGGCAGCTGGACAGGGGCTGTTGTCCTGCTCCATCAGGGCTGGTATGTGGCAGCTTCTGTACCACTTCGTTGATGTGCAGTAGCAAATCTGAGCTACACGGTACTGCTCAGCTGAGTCCTGCCTCATCACAGATAACTGGAATAAGGACTCTGGTAAAAAGGTGGAGGAGCACCACAGTATGCAAGCCCCCAGACCTCCCCCTCATGGCCATGTCCTACCTCCTGCCTCTCCGTCACAGCGTTGACTCTGAAAAGCCTGCGGTCTACGGGTGATTGATGGGAGAAGGATGAAATGTCAGGTTTCCCCCGGCCGTGGCCTTGCAGGTCTCTGCTGTTGAGAAGGTTGCTGGATGGGCCTGTGGGTGGCTGTCCCAGGAAGCCAGCACTTTCTCCTGCCTTGCCCCTGCCCCTCATCATCCTGGAGGTCCCGTGGGCAAAGGTACAGATGCAGATGTGGATATTGCTTAGAGCCCTGGGGAGCTCTGGGAGGGCAGGAGCTGCCGCCTCAGCCCCAGAGGCCTGCTCAGGTGAGACTGCACGGATTTGGGGCTCTGCATTTAAATATGTTCGTTTCTCTCTGCTGTCGTCCCCCCTCCCTTATGCTGGTCTCACCTTCTGCCTTACAAACACCACACTCCGAGAAGTCGCACTATTTGGATGAGCGGCAGCTTCTCCGGGATCCCAGCTCACGCTTTATGGGCTGTCCCGGCATAGCTCTGGTCCCTCCTCTTCCCCCGGGGATGATTTACTTGTTGGAAAGATGTCGTTTCCCGCAGCTCCTGCCCGCGTCTGGCAGGGCTCTCTCCCTGCGGTAACTGTACAAAGTGTCCCGAGAGGCCGGGGCGGGGCTCCGGGAGCCCTGCTGCGGCCGGGCAGCGCCAGCTCCGCCGGGGCAGAGGGAAGGGGGAACAGCCCCTTCCAACTCACCTGGAAGCAGGGGTTTTGGCAGCGCAGGGCAGCCCGCGACCCCGGTGCAGCAGATCGGTCCCGGGGCCTGGCGCTGCTCCGCGGTGAGTCTGTCTGTCCGTGCTCATTCATCCATCCATCCGCTTGTCCGTCTGTCCGTCCTCACCCCTGCCGTTACGTAAAGCGGCGGGGCGGCGCCTTTAAGAGCGGGGCCGGGGGCGGGTTGGGGGCCGTCCGGGCTCCCGGCGGTCGGCGGCAGGAGCAGGCGGAGGGGGCAGGAGGGGAGGAAGGGGCGGCGGAGCCGGAGCCGGAGCTCCAGGGGCGCGGCGCGGGGGGGGCTTCCCCAGCGTGCGGGGCCGGGGCGGGGCCCGCA
>WEKY01035070.1:134748-159084 GCA_013390045.1 Picathartes gymnocephalus
CCAAGCAGCTTCCACATCCCCTGTCGGGCCGCGCCGAGGCCTGGGGGTGCGGGGTGGAGGCTGTGCAGGCTGTGCAACCTGTTACCAACCCCTAGAGCTACTGGAGCCTCGTTAGCCAGGTATTTGTTAGTGCAAGGTGGGGTGTAGTGGGTATGGCTGGGAGGGCTGGTGATGCCTTCCTCCTCCTCGGGCAGCTGCCAGCCTGCTGTCCCACTGTGACTCAGCCTCCCCAGGGCAACGGGGGCCCTCGTGAGCAGAAGAGCAGCCCCCACAGGACCATGAACTACTGTGAGCTTGTAGCTGAGCCCTGTCCCAGCCAACTGCAGGCCAGACTTGACACTGTGCCTCAGTTTCCCCCTGAGAGGTCCCATCCTGCCCCTGAAGTCACTTGGGTTTTGACTTCAGTTGTGTCCACGAGGGATGTGTCCATGAGCTGTCAGGGGTAAAACATCCTGGGGAGCATTGCCCACTTTTATGTGTTTTGAGGGATAGGAGGAGAATCTGCTTCATGCGCAGTCCCTGCCAGCACAGGAAGATTTAGGAGAAAGTCTTGTTCCGTTCCTTTGCTGAGCAGCCCTGGGGGCGGGCCACTGCTCCTACTGCAGTCTGGCTAATGAGGGTGCTGTCAGTTAGTGCTAATGACCGGCAGATACTGAATGGTCTGGCCAGGATGCTGTGCTGCTCTGGTGCTGGGGAACTGCGGGGATTGAGCCTTCATCCCCCCCTTCCAGCTCTAGAGGTCCCAACTCACCTGCTCCCAGCCCAAAGGGGATGCTGCTGTGTGGATGGGGCTTTGTGCCAATCTGGCCTGAGACCTGACAAACTCATTTTGTGCCATCTGCAGCCTGGCCCAAGGACATATCCTGTAGTGAGGTGGAGATGGGGGTACTGCTGGCAGCACCCCCGAGGTGAAGGGGCTGATTGGACCCAGGGCTCAGGGTGCAACCTGGTGCCCCCCTTTCCTGGAAGGACTGGGAACAAAGCTCACCTGGGGACAGACGCACAAAGGCTCTTCTAAGTGCCTTGGCAGAGCAGGTCATCACTCTGGATGCAGGGAGACTCCCCATACCTTAACCCCTAGGAAGTCTGGAGCATCTGGGGTGGACAGATGGGGGTGCCAGGCAGGGAGATGCATTCTGACCTCTCCTACTTCACCCCAGGGTGACCCTGTGACCGGTGTCGCCTGAGCCCTGACGTTTTGCTGCGATGCTGGGGCTGGCACTGCTAAGGGACCCCCACAGTGCTGTCCCTGTGGCCTAGGTGAGATCAGTGGCAGGGCTGGCAGGCACAAACCAGCTTTGCATCGGGGCAGGATGGCAGAGTCCTTACTGTGATGGTGATACCAGGGCTCAGTGATGCCAAGCCTGCTGCCCTCTCCACCTCCCTAGCAATGAGGGTGCCAGGGACTGTTGCTTTGCATGTTTGTCCCCCAAAACACTGCACTGTGACCCTGCCTTGGTGGGAGAGCTTGGGGCTGAGGTGAGGATCAGTTATGGGGTCAGCACTTGCTGCCCATGCTGGCGAGCTGGGAGGTGCAAGACAAGCTAAGCCCGCCCCAGCTCGACCTGCGGAGAGGATTTAGCAGAGGAAAGAGGCTTAGGGAGGGGATTGGGGTTGTGCTGGGATTGGGGGGGCCCCCCCTACATGCCTGTGTCTTTCCTTCCCACACAGCCACTGCTGCAGGCAGCGGCTCAGAGCAGGGGATGCTCTGTACTGGGGGACAGGATTAGGCCATGGGGCCAGGCTCTGGGAGCCCAGAGATGGCAGCGAGGAGGAACCTGGCACCTCGGCCTCCCCGGCCACCCCTGCCACGGGGGTCACCAGCCCTCTGTGCTGGCCCCCGGAGACCTCCTGCTTGCTCCATCCGGCCAACCAAGCAGCATCAGGTGCCAGCACCAAGGGAGGTAAAGCACTCACTGGTATGGGGGCACGTGGGGTGGCACAGTCCAGGGAGGGGCAGGGGACTGTCCCCAGGGAGCCGAGTGGCAGCAGCATCCCACAGGTGGGCAGGATGGAGACAGCAGCCGTGCCTCTGGTGGGAACGAGGTGTGTTTGTACGCGTGGATATGTGTGTGTCTGCACACCTGCGCCGTGGCAGCTGGGCTGGGGAGTGTGTCACCACAATTTGGGGCCGCCCTCGGGGCCCTGCCGGGGCTGAACAAGCCAGCCCGGGGTGACGGTGCGGCTGCCCTGCTGCCACCACAGTCGGTGAGATCACTTCCAGGCGACACAGCTGCCAGGAAGGTGGCAGGAAGGTGGCAGGCGGGCTGTGACAGTGAGCAGGGTGATGTGATGGAGGTGAGTGGGGGACCCCATCCCCCTCTGGGAGCTTGTTTTGGGGACTTGCCACTTTCTGGGGCACTCTGTATGGGGTGATGGGCATGAGGGATGCTCTGGCACTGGTCCCAGGGATGTGGGGCCAAGTGTGGTGTCCCAGAGGGCTGGAGAGCTTCAGTGTCCCCACAGAGGGGAGGGACACCTTGTGTTCAGTGTGACTGTCACACCCTGGAGGGTAGAAGACACTGCACCCCATTCAGTGGTTTTCATTGTGGTGGGACACCCCGCAGGGTGGGAATTGCAGGCAGGGGAGTCAAAGTTGGCAGGGCACAATCCCATTTGTCCCCTTGTAGGGTACCTAATCATTTTGGTGTCAGTTAAACCTGGGCAGGCTAGGAGGACCCGATGTGTAGGGTTGTGACCCAAATCCATGCCCAGGGCTGTGGGGACAGGAGCTGTCCCTACTCATCCGCACAGCATCGCCTTCACTGGGCAGGCTGAGGGTTTTGGGGTAGCACAGGGCGGCTGGGTCCGGAGGGAAGGTGGCATAGCACGTGCATCAGTCACCGTCCTGTGGCGTGCCAGCGCGGTGACGCCGGCGGGCCGTGCGCGGGGGCGGCTCGCTGCTCCCACGCCGCAGGCTCGGCCCGCCTCGGCTCCACAGCTGAGCTCACCTCCGTGGTATGGCAGGAGGAGTCGCCGAGGGGCTGTCCCCGCCCGGCCCCCTCAACCAGGGCAAATGCCCACCGGGATTGGGAGTGTTTGTTTCTCTGGGGGAGGGAGAGGGGAATGGGAGCAGGACAGGCTCTTGTCCCCTGCCTTGGCAGTTGGCAGCCTGGTGTCACTCCTTTGGCTACACCAGGTTCTCGTGGCTCTGTGAGGGGAACAGTGAGGGGTCGTGGGGGTGCTTCTGGGGGTCAGAATGGGGTATCATGCCGTGTGGCTTTGGCATGAGGAACAAATTGGTCCCCGGGGGACTCTGCTGTGCCCCAAAGGACAGGCAGGTCACAGGGAACTTTGAGGGGGCTGCAGCCCCCCCACCCCCCCCCGCGCCGATTTCAACCTGCTTGCAGCTCTGGCCTAGGGGGCTGGGAGAGGGACTGTGGCTGGGCAGCGCTGGGGTACTGGCCAGTCCCGATGTGCAGGTGTGGGGGTTCCCCATCCAGGAGGGTGGCTTCCTGCTGGGGGCTGTGCCAGCTGCAGCAGCGCCTGGCAGAGGTCTAAGAGACCCCCAGCCCCTGCGAGGGAGTGGGGGGAGAGGATTGATCCCGGCGTAGCCATCCCAGCGGCACCCCCCGGGGCCTGGCTGCTGTCCCAGCCCTGCCGTGTTTGCGCCAACGCTGCCGGTCGCTGCGGAGCAGCCATCTTCCCGGTGCATCCCATCCCCCTCTGCCTGCGCAGGGAAGCGGGAGGGATGCTGGGGATACTGCCAGCACCAGAGCCCCTCCATCCCTCTGCAGGTGCATCCTTCCTGCCATAGAGACCCGGCTGCTTGACGATGGTCCCCCCTTATCCTCCTCCGCCTGGCTGCCTGGTGCACCGTGCCGGGGTGCGGGGAGAAGGAGGCTGCGAGCGCGGCGCTGGTGCTGGCGGCGATGCCACCACCTCTCCACTCAGGAGCCGGAGCAGGGACAGAAGGTGGGCGGTGGGGCTGCCGCGTCGGGAGGAAGACAGTGGTGCCAGGTTGGGATTGGGGTGAAGACAAGCGCTCGAGGGGCTTCCTCCCTTTTCCCTTTCCGTCTGCATCCCTCCATCCATCTCGCCCCTCCCTGCTCCCCCCCATTGCCGTCGCGGTCACCTTCACCCTCTCGCTGTTTTCCGGAACTGCAGCAACTTTCTGCCATGTGATCCCAAACCCGGCTCCAGCCCTCGCCGCCCCCAGGCAGACGGGGGCGTCTCCGCAGAGCCCCCACTCGCCGCTGCACCGCAGCCGCCGCCTCAGCCATGGGCGAGAGATGCGACTACCAGCGCTTGAGCAGCGCCGAGGAGGAGGAGGAAATACTCGGCCCCCTGCCCCACAGCTTCTCGGACAGCACCGGGCAGCGGGCCCTGCGGCTGGGCAGCAGGCACCCCACGCCACCCCCTCGGCAGGACATCGCCCCGGGCATGCCGTGCCGGCGGGTCAGTGGGGGGGAATCGGTAGAGGGGAAGAGCGGGGGGCACCTGGCTGAGCTTGATGGTCTCAGGATGGGCATGGGTGGGCAGCTGACATGGAGCACAGGGAGTCCCTGCATGGCATCTCCCCTCTGGAACGTGCTGTACCCCACAGCATCCGGGGCAGCATGACACCCACCCTTTGCTCGGCTGTGCTCCCATCCTGACCCACGGGAAGGGGGCTGCCTGCTGCTTCTTGCTGGGGAAACTGAGGCATGGGGGAATGGTGTGCGGCAGTGAGGCTCAGCCAAGCCTGGCACAGCTCGTGGTGGGGGGGGCACAGTGCTCAGCACAGGATGCCGTCCTCCAGCTGCAGCGCTGCAACCAGACGGTGGCCCCGCAGGCTGCCATCCCCCCATGGGGGTGTCCCTGGGGGATGTCAGGCTTTGCATGGATGTGGGGAATGTGTAGGTGCAGGGGGCTTGAGGTGTAGGACAGGTATTGAGGTGTCGTTAGGGATAGATGGAACGGGGATGGGAGGGACGGGGGAAAGGTGGGGAGGACTGACCCACCCACGTGCCAGCTCGGACGGGTGTGCGCGCTGCCAGGCGAGGAACATGCCACGGCGGGGGTGGGCACCCGTGGGCTCTCAGGGGGCAGGCGGCTCCAGGTGCGCGTCGGGCGGAGGCGGGAGCAGGACGGGGCCTCCGGCGGTGCCGCGGTGTTTGCGCACGTGCGGCCAGGCAGGGCGGCAGCCGGGGGGCTGCGTGGAAGGGACGTGCGTGGGGGGCGGCTGCGGTTGTGCAGGTGGCGGGAGGCACGCGGGGGGATTGCTCCTGTGTGGTCCTGGGGTGCACGTGAGCGTCCTCAGCACGCACCATGCATGAGCCTGGGTGCACGTAGGGTGCATCCCTGGCGCTGCAGGGATGGGTGTGCATGGCAGGGGCGTGCAGGGCACCAAGGGCCGAGCAGCACCTGTGCAGGGGGTCTAAGGGATTTGTGACTTCCCCACCTCAGGATGGGAGTTAGCTGGCGGGACTCCTTGCCCAACTCAGAGTCGAGGTTGCAGGATCACTCCCTGTGCCTGTGGGTCTATCGCAGAGAGGGAAACTGAGGCACGGAACCTCCCCTGGCATGGTGGGCAAAGCTGGGTTCCCCATTCCCTTTTGGAAACATGTACTCCCGGTGTGAGCACTGAACTGGGCAGCCTCACCTGGGATTTAGAGGTGCAGGAGGCAGTGCTCTCGGTGCCAGTCCCAGTGGGTGCCATTTCTGCGTGATGAGGGTGATGCTCTGTCAAGGCAGGGCACCCCCCCCACCCCCGGTGTCCCCTGAGCTGGGACGGGGGAAGCTGGCGCGTGGCAGAGGTTGGTGCCGAGGGCACTGTGCCCAGTTGTCCCCAGTCAATGGGCTTCTTGTGCCCGGTACTGCTGCCGGGTGCCAGCTGGGATCCCAGTGGCAGTGGAAGCCCCAGTGGAGACTCCTCCTGGGGATTTACTTAACCTCCTCTTAGCTGCCCCCCCCGGCACAGCAATGGCCACGGTTTGGGGGGGCCAGGCAGGCGGGGGCTGTGTCAAGAGGTTGCTGTGGGTCTTTCCTCTCTCACGCTGTGGCTGCCGGCGTGGCCAGCTGTTCTCTCTGGGGAAGCCCGCGGGCGGATAGCACTGCTGGGGTTGGGTGCCAGCCCCACCAGGGAAGGGGAGCGAGCCTCAGGGTGCTGGTGGCGCCCCACGGCAGAGCCCCGTGGGGGCTGGCAGCTGGGCAGCGGATATATTTGCCGAGCCAGAAACTCCCCCCGCAGTGCCCATCGCCCTGGCATCACGCCTGTGGCCTCGGTTGGGGAGCAGAGAGCCGGATGTCTCTTCTGCCTCCCTCCCTCCCTGCTTCCTGGGGGGGAAACTGAGGCCTGGGAGCGTTTCCCAAGGCCGGGGCGAGTTTCCATGGCAATGGGAGCGGGGGTCCGGGCTCCCAGCTGCCGGCGACCGCCGAACAAGGGAGAAAGCGGGACATTGATGGGAGCCCGGCCCCTTGGGCGCGCGTCCCAGCCCGGCTGAAAATAACCCTCCTGGGCAGTGCTGCCGGCAGGCGGCCGGGACCGAACCCCGCTGCCAGCGAGGGGTCCCCAGGAAGCGGCTCCAGCTAGGGGACTGACCCCCAGCCGTGCCTGCCGCCACCCCCCGCCCCGGCCCCGTTGCGTTGGGGAAGGGGAGGGCCGGCCGGCCAGAAGATCGAGAGCCGGATGGAAGGAGGGGCAGAGCCACAGCCCGCGTCCGGCCGA
Source organism: Picathartes gymnocephalus (assembly GCA_013390045.1). NCBI lineage: Eukaryota > Metazoa > Chordata > Aves > Passeriformes > Picathartidae > Picathartes > Picathartes gymnocephalus. The sequence goes on from WEKY01035070.1 coordinate 141,398, forward strand.
CGGACAGCCCGAACCCCCTGCCCGCTCCAGGGGGGTCTATGGGGCGATCGAGCCCAGGGGACATCTCTGTAGCGCAAATGAAGGGACTGCGGGTGCCCCTGGTGCAGTGAGCGGGCTCCGCCGTGGGACGCCGGCACCAGGGAAGGGACATCAGCGGTGCCAGGGGCTGGCGGCGGGCAGCCAGGCAGGATGCGACGCTTCCAGGGTTTGCACCGATCCTTCCCCTTCCTCACCCGCTTCCGCCTCTACCGAGTAAGTGCCGACCCTCGCCCCGGGCAGACCCTACGCTGGCCGTCACCCCGTCGCCTGCGGGCAGGGGAGCCGCAACTCCCTTCGCCCCGGGTGGCCCTGCGTGCCCCCATGCGCCCCCGTGCCCAGCTGCTCGCCGCGCCCGCCGTATTTTTAGCCCAGTGCCGAGGGTTGTAATTGCGGTGACGCGGCCGAGGGAGCCGAGCACAGCGGGTGAAGACTCCAGGGGCCATGTCGTCTCCCAGGGAAGAGGAGAGGATTGAGGAGGCTGCCGTGCTGTGAAGCTGGGAAGGAGGGTCCCAGCCTCCCTCTCACTCTCAGCAGGAGGAGGCAGAGCCATATCCCTTTCCAGAAAGGTGGTGGTGAAAGTGAGCGAGAGCCGGGACAACAATGGGGAATGGGGGAGAGCATGGGGCTCCATCCCTCCCTCTCTGTGTCCTGGCACGGCTGGGGGCTGATGCCAGCAGCACTGGGGTGCCCTGTACCTCAACACTGGAGCAGCAGGACCCCCCAGAGACCCAGATGCCCCTCCCTGTGTCTGCCCAGTGAGGTGCCACCACCTTATGGCAGAGGACACCCACTGTGAGTCTGTACTGCAACTCAGCCAAGTGTGCGGGCGTGCTGGGGGGCCAAGGTGGCTATCCCTGCTGGGGACAGCTGTCACTTCCCTGCTCAGCCCCTCCAGCTGAGCAGAGGGAACTGATCAGGCACAACTGTCCTAAGTCTCTGCTTCCTCCTGTGTCACTGGTACCCCTGACCAGGGAATAGCCCATGCTGGCATGGTGGCTGGTATTTCTGTGTGCAGGACAGGGCAGACTGGAGGCCCCAACTATTTCTTGGGGTCCTGCTGATGGGGTGCCTCTCCCAGCTTCCCCTAGAGAGGTGGTGACAGGTTCAGATGACTCCACTAGTGTCCCTCACAGCAACACCCATCCTTGGTTCTGAGCCCTTCTTTGTCCCTCCCCCATGGGGATAGGGCAGAGGGGAGTGGAGCAGGGTTGCCCCTAACTCAAAATTTTGTCCCAGCAGAGGCTGAGCTGTAGCATGCAGGCAGAGGAGGGCACGGACTGGCTGCTGGAGCTGCTCACCGAGCTGCAGCTGCAGCAGTACTTCCTGCGCATCCGAGACGAGCTCAACGTCACACGCCTCTCTCACTTTGAGTACGTCAAAAATGAGGATCTGGAGAAGATCGGCATGGGACGCCCCGGTGTGTACATCCCCCCTGCCCAAACCTCTCCCCTTACCCTCACCTGGATGTGCAGCATCTTTTGGGAAGCCCACAGGGGCATACAGGGCTGGAGGGGACCCCTACCCCACACTGGCTTGTGACAGTAACTGTGTCCCTGTGTCCTGCAGGCCAGCGGCGGCTGTGGGAGGCAGTGAAGCGGAGAAAAGCCATGTGCAAGCGGAAATCCTGGATGAGCAAGGTAGGGATGGGAGAGGGACAGGTGTGGCAGAGAAACTGAGGCAGACAGGAAGAGCTGGACCTCTCCCTGTACCCTTTTGGGGTGCCTGGCTCTCCCACGTCCCTGGAGGCTGACAGGGAAATGGGCAGAAGCCCCTGCCATCCATGCCCTGCCTGTGGTGTGACCCTGCCAGTGTGTTCCCCAGTCCCAGTCAGGCTCCTGAGTCACTTCCCAGCAAAGGACAGCCCTGGTACCCCAGCACTTGGAAAATTAATTCCCCTCATGTTATTTGCCTCTTTGTCAGGAAAGTTCTTTGCAGCAAGTGAAGCAGAGAGCCTCGCTCCTCGCAGTGAGAGGGCAAAACCTTGTACCTGCAGGCTGGGACACACTGTGACAGGGGACCTTGGGATGCTCACATATGCCCTGATGCCATCCCATCTAAAGCTGGTGCTGCTGGCACCCAATGGCACCTGGCACCCCAGAAGAGCAGAGTTTGGCAGAGCCCAGTTTGCCAACTGGGCACTGGGTCATGGCCTCTCCCCTGCATGACTTGTCTGTGCTGGGACATGGTGAGGATGGGCTTTTAATAGAAGGCTACTTCTATTAAAGAAGAAATGGCAGAAATGCCACCTCCCACCCCAGACAGATGCTGGGCCCAGCCCCCACACACCCTGCATCAAGACTGGGATGGACCCTGTCCCATGGGGCACATCATCCCTCGCAGCTGAGGGAGACGGAAGGAGAGCCCATCCCCTCTGAGTGGTGGTAGCCAGCACATATTGCAAAGCCCACGTCACTGCAGGGATGTGTCACCACACTCGGCCCAAGCTGGAGGTTTCCCTTGGCTTTGTGCCCAGGCACATTGTGTGGCCTCAGCCTGGCCAAGGAGTGCCCAGAGCCCTCTGGCTACTGGCCTGGTTTGCTGTGGCTGCTGGGGAGCTGCTGCAGAGCTGCTGCGTGAGGAACAACCCCTTCCCTCCACAGGAATCACAGCTCAGTGTGCTGGCAGCTGGAGGAACGGAGTCTTCTCCCACAGCCAGCCTTCTCTGGGTCATCACCAGTTAGGGGTCATCACTAGGTTCCAGTGTTTACAGCTGAGGCAAGGGGTTGTGCCAGCACTTCTCACTTACAGACCCAAGGGCTTGGAGTGTTTCCATGCCCACATTTCACCTCCTTCCATGTCCCACAGGTGTTCAGTGGGAAGCGCCCAGAGTCAGAGCTGCCGCCGCAGCCCCAGAGTACCTTCCGCAAGCCCCCCACGCCACCACCCCCTGAAGCTGGGGGCCAACACTCCCTCACCTGCCTTGTGCGGGAGCGAGACCTCTCGATCTTTGAGAAGCTGGGTGATGGCTCCTTTGGTGTCGTGCGTCGCGGCGAGTGGTGCACACCTGCCGGCAAGATGGTGAGGGGCTGCTCTGGGGGGGTGGGGAGCCAGGCAGTGGGACCACCCACGGGGGAAGACACTTCGGAGCTCATCCCTGCTTTGGCCTTAGCTGAATGTGGCAGTGAAGTGCCTCAAGACAGATGTGCTGAGCCAGCCAGAGGCACTGGATGACTTCATCCGGGAGGTGAACGCCATGCACTCCCTGGACCACAGGAACCTCATCCGCCTGTATGGTGTGGTGCTCTCCCACCCCATGAAGATGGTGAGTGTGGGGGAATGGGGCTGACCCCAATGATACTCCCATGGGGGGTCCCACGTGATGGCATGAGCAAAGCCATGCTGGGTCTGTACCCCAAGTCCTCTGCTGGCATCCCCAGTGGGGCATAAGAAGGCTAGAAACCAGCCCAACCAGGGTGGCCCTGGACTGACCCACTTGTTCTCCTCACCCCATGGCCCAGGTGACAGAACTGGCCCCACTGGGCTCCCTCCTGGACCGCCTGCGGAAGAACCAGGGCCATTTCCTCATCTCCACCCTATGCCAGTATGCCATCCAGGTGGCCAAGGGCATGGCCTACCTGGAGTCCAAGCGCTTCATCCACCGTGACCTGGCTGCCCGCAACATCCTGCTGGCCTCCAATGAGCTTGTCAAGATTGGGGACTTTGGACTGATGCGGGCACTGCCCAAAAATGATGATCACTACGTGATGCAGGAGCATCGCAAGGTCCCCTTTGCCTGGTGAGCCTTGGGGAGGGGGAGACCTGGAGGTGCAGCACTCATGGCCTTCTGATGCTCATGTCCTTCCCCCTGTAGGTGTGCTCCTGAGAGCCTGAAGACACGCACCTTCTCCCACGCCAGTGACACCTGGATGTTCGGAGTGACCCTATGGGAGATGTTCACCTATGGTCAGGAGCCTTGGATCGGCCTGAATGGCAGCCAGGTAGGTGTACAGCAGGGACCTGCCCCCTTGCCTCACCTCGCTGGTGCTGAGGGGGATCTGGGACACCCTGACAGCACACCCTGTCCTACAGATCCTGCACAAGATAGACAAGGAAGGTGAGCGGCTGCCACGGCCTGAGGACTGTCCCCAGGACATCTACAACGTCATGCTGCAGTGCTGGGCGCACAAGCCTGAGGACCGACCCACCTTTGTGGCCTTGCGAGATTTCTTGGTGGAGGTGGGTGAGTGGGGAGGGGGACAGGAGCCCCAGCACCCTGTCCTGCCAGCTCTGCTCAAGCATGGATAGAGCTGAGAATATTGCCGAGGTGGGAGGTGACATGGGGGAGCTCAGGCCAGGCAGCCCTGGAGGCTGCGGGGTGGAGGGTGGTGACATGGTCACAGCAGGAGACACCTGGTTGCTGCCTTGCCATCACACACCCCAGGGATGTGACAGCTGAGAAGGAGCTAGTGGTGATGCTGTCTCTTGTCCATTTTTGGGGCCGGCCTGGCCTAGAAACAGGGTGGACATGGGGGGCTGCATCCCCTATCCTCACCCACCTCTCCCCCAGGCTCAGCCCACTGACATGAGAGCACTGCAGGACTTTGAGGAGCCAGACAAGCTGCACATCCAGATGAACGACATCATCACAGTCATCGAGGGCAGGTACTGCATGGGAGGGTAGCTGGTATTGTAGAGGGGGGAATGGACTCCCCCCCAGCCTGCATCGGGATAGGGAATGGGTAGCGTATGGGTGCTGGCAGAGCTATGGGAAGCAGGGATGGGAAGGGGTGGCTCTGCCCCCAGCACACCTGGCCGTGTACCCCACGGGTGGGCAGAGCTGGTATGTTTGTGGTCCCCCAGGCAGCACAGCACCGTGAGGCCACCTCGGTGTGGGGGCCACAGCCCTGCCCACACTGCCCACAGCCCTGCCCACACCATCCCTGCTGACTCACCCCACTGTGCCCGTGGGTTTGCCCCGGGAAACCGCACGCCCCAGGGCCGCTCCCTGCTGATAGTGGTGGGGACGTGCCACCAGCACCCGGAGACGTGCTGCTGTCATCAGGTTGGGAGAGGCACCGTGGGACATGGTACCATGCTGGCAGAACCCGCTGTGCTGTGGGCTCCTCAGTCCTTGCTGACCACGCTGGGGCACAGCCACCCCCTCCGCCGCCCCAGGGATCTGGGGCTGGAGTAGGGGACACTTTTGTCCCTGCATCCCTATCCCAGGACGTGCCTGTCACCTTCCAGCTGGGGAGAGTGGGGACCTCCCAAAGGAGTTCAGTGCCCCCGCACTAGGGCCGGCCCTCCAACCCCGAGGGGAGGAGGAGAAGGGTTCTGCCCCTGTCCTTCCCTGTCCCCCGCCCCGGGCCGGCTCTCCGCGGTTAGTCACAACCCGGGGTGAATCAGGCCGGGTTTCTGTGTCTGCAGGGACCGGCTGCTCCCGGCCCGCTGCCGCGGGGATGACTCTTGCCCAGGGTCTGGCGGTTTAATTGCAGGGAGGGGAGGGGAGGGGAAGCAGCGTCGGCGGAGGGAGGGAGGGAAGGAGCGGCGGAGGGCGGTGCGGCCGCGCCAGAGCGCCTACATCGTCCCTGCCGCCGCATCGCGGCCGGGCTGCGGGTCCGCGACCCCCGCCCCATCGCCGGCCCCAGGTGAGCCGTGGAGGGAAGGATGGAGCAGGGAGAGGGGCTGGAGGTTGTCCGTCGGTCGGGAATTGCCGGGAGTGCAGTGGAGCCGGGGCGCAGCTTTCCCTATCTCAGTTTCCCCGAGGGACGCTGGTCCGTGGTGACCCCCGGTGGGTGGGTTTTGGGGGTGCGGACTCAGGGCATACGCGGTGGGTTCAGCAGCCGGGGGGTGGCAGGAGCCCCAGCGACTGCCGGTACTCTTGGAGGGGAGCCCCCTCCCCGTGCCTCAGTTTCCCCCGCCGCGGCCGCCCCCCACCGCGCTGCCTGCGGGGATGCCTGGGCAGAGCTGGCGGGGGGAAGGGGGGGACCTCCTGCCGGGGGCCGCATCTGGCCCTGCCGAGGCCGCCCGGAGCATCGTAAACACCCCCCACCCCTTTTCAAGCCCCTGCCTGTCGTTCGGCAGGCGCCGGGTGTGCGTACGTGTGTGTGGGCAGGGGCAGGGACCTCCCTGAAAGCCCCCCGGGGACCCAGCCGGCCGTGGGAGGGGGCTGTCGCGGGGAGAGGAGCCAGGGCAGCGCCGGAGCGGGTTTGTGCTGGGGGTCCGAGCTCGGGTTCGGTGGGACCGAGGCTGGGAGCAGGGAGAGTGGAGGGATGGCCCTCTGCAGCATCCCTTCGTCGGGATGCGGCGGTGAGGGTGCAGGGAGGGCGTGTGGAAGGGACCTCCCGGGGAGGGGAGCCGTTCCCCCACCTCCCCCAGCCTGCCACAGGTGAGGGAGGATGCCCGGTACTGGCTGGGCTCTGCCGAGGGGTCCCGACGCTGAGTAAGGCGGCTGGCTGGCGGCAGCGGGAAGGTAAACAGGAAAAGGGCTGAGCTGGTGGCCAGGGGTGACTCACAGGTGACTCCAGGAAACTGCGGGGCCGTGCCAGCCTCGGCAGGCTGGCACCCACACTGTCACTGCCCCCTGCCCGCAGCACATGCTGCCCACAGGGAGTGGAGGGCCCTGACAGGCAGGGGGTAGCTTAGAGGTGGAGCCCCCCCCGCCATTTATTTGGCACAGTGCTGGGTGGGGTACACCACTTGGGATGCCTTTCCCTGCCCCATCCCTATTCCCCCACCAGTCCCTCTGGGCTAGATGACCACCTCATTCCCCCCAGAAGTGGCTGCATTCTGGACAACTTCTTGAGGACAGACTGGGGACCAGTACCCCAGGGTGGCACCAGGAAGATTGACAGCCTAAGCCCACCACCTTTCTGCCCATCTCCCCCTGCCCGCACCAGCCTGCACAGGGCTCATTGATAATGTAGGAAGGGAGTGAGGAAGAACCCACACACCAGTGTCCCCCCATCAGATGCCAAGCGTGTTCTCTGTGCCATCCTTTAGTGGGTGGGATACAGAGGGATTGGTGACAAAGAGCTTGGTGCAGGCATCTCCCCAAGGCTCCCGCGTAACTTGAGGCAGCAAGGAGGAGAAAGGGGCATATCTTTTGGGACACAAGCGTGGAGCTTTGTTCCCTACTACTTGCATTCCCAGCACCACCAGGTGCAGGGACCATGCCGGGAGGAGCCAAAGCATACTGCCGGTGTAGGGCTGGGATCCTGGGCACCCAGGGTCCCTTCCCAGTTGTGTCACCGCATGCCTTCGTGGACTTGGACAAGTCACTTTGCCTCCTCCCTATCACTGGGGCAAGCACGTGTCAACCTCCCATCCCCTCATCAGTAACAAGGTCCTTTTTATTCCTTAGGGCCGAGAATTACTGGTGGCGGGGTCAGAATAAACGGACCCTAAAAGTGGGCCAATTCCCCCGAAACACGGTGACCTCGGTGGCAGGGCTGTCAGCCCACGACATCAGCCAGCCGCTTAAAAACAGCTTCATCCACACAGGCCATGGAGACACCAACCCACAGCACTGCTGGGGGTTTCCCGATAAAATTGATGAGTAAGAAACTTTTTGTCTTCTCTACATCCTCTGCCTGCTCCCTCCCTTCCCTGCTGCCCACTGGGCTCGGGAGCAAGACGCGGCTTGGCTACTGCCCCCCTTTCCCCCCATGAAGCATCTCTTTCCTCCCCCGCTGTATTGGTGGCTCTGGGTAGGATCCCTGCAGCTGGACTAACTTCCTTGCCTCTTCCTACTAATGGGCTTAGGGACATGGGGGGCTGCTGTGCTTGTGGCTGTCCCGGCGGGGGGAAACCTTTGTGGCTGTCCTGGGGCAGGGAGACATCAGTAAGCACCACCCCAGAGGTGGCCACATTACCCCAAAACACTTTTGAGGTGTCCCAGGGCTGCTAAATGTGCGCAGCTTGCAGCCTGTCCCCACGCTTCTAACAGCATGAGTCTTTCTGAAAAGCAAAACATGAAAAAAATCCACCAAAATGATTTTTTTCTCCACCCTGCCCTATCAGAAGACACCTGCCTGGACTGTGATGGCGGGGAAGGGGGGGCTGGGTGCTTGTGCTCCAGTGTCTTACATATTCCCTGCCAGGTGGGACTGGTTGTGCAACAGTGAGCAGGAGCACCTTAGAAAGGAGCATGTGAGGATCTCTCCCAGCACTGGGTTGGAGGGATGTGGGAGGTCAAAGTAGTGGGGGGCAGGATAGGATTTCAAAAACTGGAAAGCTCCTCATGGATAGGGCCAGCTCCTGCACAAGGCTCAGTCCATCCCCTGGGATCATGATCTGCTGTTTGTTATCCCAGGCCTGGGACAGGTCTGCCGGTGCCCTCAGTCCCAGCCTGACCCCTCCACAGCACCCTGTGTCTCGCGCTGTGCCGGCGGCCCTCGGGAGGGCTGAACCGAGGCGCCGTGCACGCAGATCTGGCTCGTGCCCCGGCAGGCCTCCCCGCGCCCCGCTGCGTGGGCACAGGCACTGGGTACGTGCTGCCCGGGCTGCCGAGAGAGAACGAACCGAGCTTGGCACACTCCCAAGCCCTCGGGCTACGCCAGCTCCCGCTGGCTCCCTGGCTTGCGACGGCTCGCCCGGGCCTCCCGGCACCCACCGGCACGCAGTACCGGGGCACCCTGCCTTGGGCGCAGCATCGCCCTGGTGCTGGAGGGGTGTCCTGCGCACCACACGCTGCACAAGTACCCTGGACACAGTGCCCTGCTTGCAGTCCCCTGGGCACAGCACAGGGAGCCACAGATGCACACAGAGCCGGAGATGGGTGGGATGATATTGGGATGGCACCAGGCACTGGGCCGTAGCACTGGAAGCCTCTGGGGTTTGTTGCCCCAGCACTTGCAGGAACGGTACTCACCTGCCATGGTTGTGTGGTGGAGGAGTTGTGGGGTGTCCCAAGACATGAGCCTGGGGAGAAAGGGGTCCCACGTGGCCCCTGCTGACTCCCAGGCACTGTCCTCTCTCCCCACAGGCTGTACCTGGGAAATCCCATGGACCCTCCTGACATTTTAGGTGTGGACCCGAGTGCTGCCAGACCTACACAGCTTCCAGGGAGGGCTAAAAGTGAGTGGCTTTTCTCCTTCCTCCTGCCCATCAGCTGCACAAAGCCCCCATCCCTGTACCCTGCTGCCAGGGTGATGGGCTGGACCCTCTCCTTTCTGTCTCTCTGCTGGCACTTGCTTTTTGCAGACCGGGGGGAGCTGGGGCGTGTTGTCACCTGGCCGTATGCCACTGCCAGCAGCGTGGGCGGCTGGTGGCTCTGCCTGGCTGGACTCTGCCCTGCTGCCCTTCGTCCGAGTCCCTTGTCCCCTCCCAGCCTCCCACAGCTGGGCTCCCCATTACAGGGGATCTCAGTGGAGCTGCCACGAGGAGGGAACTCGGACATTGTGCGTATGCCACAATCCCCATAAACCTACAGCTTTTCCTTGGGGGGGCTTCCCACCAGCGTCCTCCCCATGCCCCACCGGTGAAGGGGGACAACAAACCATGCACCCTGTTAACAAGCACCCTGGCTGCTGCTTGCATGTTCAACCTATGCTTCCCCTTCTCTTGGGTTCTCTCTTCTGCAGGGCAGCCTCCTCCACGCCCACCTCAGCCTACTGTCCTGCTCACCAGTAAGTTGGGCTTCTTTGGTGCTGCTCTCCCTTCTTCACACCCTCTCTCTTTTCTCTCTTACCTGGGTGACCTGGGGCAGGCCTTGGGTGTGCCTTAGGAGCAAAGAGGGCTGAAATAACGGGGTGGTTTGGGAGCTTGGAGATGCAGTTGCCCCTTTTTGCACCCTAGAAATGGGTGCTGGGACCTTCACCATCCTTCTCTGTCCCCTTCTAGAGCCTTGCTACGACCCAGTCACTGAGGAGGAGGAGGGTCTGCCAGGGGGTCTCCGGAAGCTCTGCCTGAAGAAGCCGGGCACAGGGAAGGGTCTGCGACCGGTCAAGCCATCAGCACGAGTACCAGGCACCAAGGTGGGCGAGCGGCAACCTGGACAGCTGGCAAGCGAGGGGCCAGCAAGCAGCGAGGTGACCCTCATTGACTTCGGGGAGGAAGTACCTCAGGGTAGCCCCTCGCCAGTGGGGGAGCTGACAGCCCCATCATTAGCCAAGCTGGCCATGGAGGCTTGCTCTTTGCTGGACAAGACTCCACCGCAGAGCCCCACGCGGGCTCTACCTCGGCCTCTCCACCCCACGCCGGTGGTGGACTGGGACGCCCGGCCCTTGCCCCCACCGCCTGCCTATGATGACGTGGCACAGGATGAGGACGATATTGAGGTCTGCTCTATCACCAGCCCTCCGAGCCGGCGGGGCAAGACCAACTATGGCTTTGTGGATGAGGGTGAGCAGGGACCGGCACTGGAGGACAACCTCTTCCTGCCCCCCAAGGAGACCAAACAGCCCAGCATGACGCAGACCACCGAGCTCTTTGAGGAGCTGCAGCAGGAGTGCATGAAGAGGCTCAATGTCCCTCTGGGACCAGCTGCGCCAGCTGATGACAAGCCCCAGATCCCTCCCCGTGTCCCAATCCCGCCCCGGCCCCTTCGCCGTAATGAGCCTGGGCGCTGGTCAGGGGACCTTTCCCCAGCTTCGGGGGGCGAGGAAGACCGTCCGCCCCAGATCCCCCCACGGGACCCACTATCCCAGCCCACTTCCCGGACACCCAGCCCCATGGCTCTGCAGGTGGGCTCCCCCCAGCAACGTGCTGCCCTCTGCTCCTGCCTCTCCACCTCACCAGGGAAGCCCATGCCCACCACACAGAGCTTTGCCCTCGACCCTAAGTACGCCACCCCCAAGGTCATCCAGGCGCAGGGCAAGGACTGCTCCAAGGGACCCTGCATCCTGCCCATCGTGAAGGATGGGCAGAAGGTCAGCAGCACCCACTACTATCTGCTGCCTGAGCGCCCTGCCTACCTGGACAAGTATGAGAAGTTTTTCAAGGAAGCTAAAAGCCCTGAGGAGGTGCCAGCATCCCGCCAAGTCACCACAGCCACCGTCCGTCCCATGGTGCAGCAGCCACTGCCAGACTGCAAGGCCAACTTTTCCTCCAACAACAGCAACCCTGGGCCCAAGTGCCTGGTGAAAGCCTCCTGCAGCCTCCAGAAGATCGTTTACGACGGGCCAGATGTTTGCCGTCCTGCTGACAAGATCCGGCTGGTAAGTGTCATCCCCAGCATCCACGAGGAGTGCGCTCACACGGGCAAGAGTAGCCATGGGCTCACTTGGGCAAGAGCATTTCCCTACCCTGTGCCTCAGTTTCCACAAGTTCAACACCAGGGGACTGGCTACAAGAAAGCCCTAGATGTGCAGGGGGCCATAAATGTCACTGCAATGCCAGAATGGGAATTGAAGGCCCTGGGGAGGGGGAAGGTGGCTGCTGCTATGGTCCCCTTGGTCTCTCTAGGCTGGGGATATTGTGGCCCACCCAAGCCCAGGAAGGATTTAAGAACCCAGGGGTGAGAATGATCCCACCTCCAGGCTGACAGTGCTCCCTGAAGGCAGAACCAGGGATGGGGGCAGCCCCAGTGGTCCCCTGCTTCAGTCACAGGCTTCTTGCTGCCCAGGAGTGGCAGCAAACAGTGACCACAAGCTCCTCCCCAGGTGCAGGACACTGTGCATGGTGTGACCACCGAGGAGTGCCAGGCAGCCCTGCAGAACCATGGCTGGAGCATCCAACGGGCCATCCAGTACCTGAAGGTACAACACACCTCTGTTCCCTCATCCCAGCTCCAGCAAGAGTGGTGGCACCCCTGTCACCCCTCTGGCCATGCCCTGTCCCCTTGCAGGTGGAGCAGCTCTTCTGCCTGGGGCTGAAGTCCCGTGGCGAGTGCCAGCGGGTGCTGGAGATGTTCGACTGGAACCTGGCACAGGCCAGCTCCCACCTCCTCGATCCCTACAGTGCCACCCGCCAGAAGTAGGGACATGGATGTTTTTTGGGGGGACAGTTCTCTGTGCCACACTGCTCTGGGCAGACTGGCACTATCACCCCTCCTGAGTTATGTCCTATCCTCTCCTTACAGGTGGTGACAGCAGGGACGGGACGAGCTGTGTCGGATCCGGAGCAGGCATCTCTCCATGGGGCCAGTACCCCTGCCTCCACCCATGCAACCTGCTGCAGGACTCTGGACTGAGCCCCCAGTTGGAGAGTGAAGATACCCCAAAAAGGGACCCTGCCCAGCGCCATAGACTTTCCAGGATGCTTGTTCCCTGGACTTGGCAATGGGCTCCATTCCCTGACCCCTTGTTGAATTGTTTTTGTAAAGAGAAATGTAATTTTAATATATATATTATGTATATATATGAAAATATTCTATGGAGAGGAGGAGGGTGCCTATGGCCGTCTCCCAGGTTTATCCCTCCCAACACACAGGGACACACCACATGTCCATGGGTGCTGGTTCCTCCCTGCAGGCAGCTGGTACTGTGACTCTTGAGGTCTGCTGTGGGATGAGGCTCAGGAGGGGATGCACAGACTCTGGGGATCCCCAGGACACTGTGTGACATGTGCACCTATAAAACCTCTCGCTGAATCCCCCCAGGCTGCTTTAGGATGCAAAGTTCTCCTCATCGAGTGCTGCTGGAGGTAGTCACAGTATATCCCACCCCCAGGCCCAGTGCTTGAAGGCTGGGCATGGTTTTGCCTGCTCTGAGTGGGCAGTGCTTGCCTGCGGGGGAGCCCCCCACAGCCGGGGCCCCCTTGCCTGGTGCCCCGCAGCTCCCGGCTGCTGCCTGACTCATGCCCGGGCAGGGAGTGGCAGGACCGGCGTCGCCCCCACCCACGCGAGGGGTGTTGTGCAACCGGGTGCCTCTGCCGCAGATGGAGCCGGGAGCAGGTGCGAGAGTGGAGGGGTGGCTCCTGTGGGGTCCCAGAGCTGAAGTCAGTGTTCATTCCCCATTCCAAGTGGGTATCAGAGCCCCTTAGCTGGGTTTCCTGCAGTGCTGCCTTCTAGCAGCATCAGGAAGGGATCTTGGGATCAGGTAGAGGAGGATCTTGGTGCCCAAACCCACCAGGTCCATTGATAGTGGTGGTACCTGCTCCCCAGGATACTCTGCTCCAGGGCAGGTGGCTTCAGAGGAGAGACCCTGCCATACACAGTGAGGAAAGGCTGCCTTGGCATGACCATGGATCTGTCCCTCTGGCAGATGGTACCTGGCCACATCCTGTGCACCCACAGCTCCCTCAGTTGTGGTCCCCTGGCCCTCCCTGAGCGTGGAGATGGGGAGCTGGTGCTGCTGTGAGCACGGTCACGCATCACTGCTTGGGACTGTGCTTCTGTTTTCCCCTGTGAGGTGCAGCCACTATGGCAGGGCTGTCACTGAAGCAAGGAAGGTGCAACACCATCACTGACTTACTTCCCCCTCCTTAAGTGATCCTGGAACTGGGTGAGACCCTGTGAAGAAGCACACATTTGCTGCAGTGACCTCACTGGGTCTTTTCACGCAGCTGGGTCCATCCGGCCTCTGTCCCTGGTGGAAGGTGACCTGCAAACCAGGGCGGTGTCTGGCCCCGCCACTCATGCGGCAACAACCCCCCCACTCCATCCGGGTTTGTGTGGGCGTTTGCCGCGATGGGCAGATAACGCCTGGGACCGGCAGTGCCGCAGCGGGGACAGGGCAGGGTCAATACGTGGGACCCCAAGGCACCAGTGGTAGCCTACTCCTTCCTTCTTCCTCCCTGGTGAAGAGCCAACCCCTGCCAGGGGTTATCGGCCCTGCAGCCAAGTGTGGAAGGACCTGACAGCAAACAGGAGGGTGGATAGGGGTGCAGAGCCCAGGACTGACCTTCCCCTCCCAGAGATGTTTGGGACCCCTGTCCCCACCTGCCATCCCAGTGCCTTTAGGCCAAGTGACTTTGAAGCCCCCCGGGTGCTCCCCAGGGGTTAGGGACCCCAGCCTTGGGCTGTCAACAATGGGGTCTGCCTGGGAAGGACCTTAAAGCTTCCCATGGCAAAACGGGTGTGTCGCCCAGCATCAGTGGGTCCCCAGAATTGGGACGCTGCCACCTCAGCACAGGCTGAGAGGACACAGAGACGTCAGTGCCCCAGGCAGGGCACGTGGTGTCCCTGTCCCCCCCACCTGGGGGAGTGCTCACCGGTGGAGCCACTCGTTGCGCGCTCCCTTGAGACAGTGAGAGCTGCAGCCCTGTCGCCTTCCTCCCGAACACCGAAGAAGCACTATGGGGTGCCGGGGACCGTGGCCGCTCTGGAGCTGGGTGCTGTGGGGGTTCTGGCTGCTGCCAGGTAAGTGCCAGGGTCCCCCGCACTGCTGCCGGGCTGACCGGATGGCTGATACCATAGGGATGATGGGCTGCAAACGACTCTCCGGCTCCTCCAACGCTGCAAGGTCGAGCCCGATTGCCCGGCCGGGGTTTGCCCCATCTCTGTCCGCGGGTGCCAAAGCTTTGTTATGGTCTCCAATTGCAGCAGGGGAAGGTGCCGGGAACTGTGGATCAAATGGGGAGACTCACCCTGGGGAAAGGTGCCTGTCCTGTTCTTGGTGTTGGTCCTCCCGCAGAACGGAGGAGGGGTGGGGGTGATGGGGACTCCGGGCTGGTTTTTCCCTCATCTTGTCCTCACCCGCCTTCTGCACAAGCCGGGCAGATGAAGGGGCAGCCCCTCGTCCCCACGCTGGACCCATCCGAATCGGGCAGCATCTCCCATGTGGCCGATAGCACCAGCGCCGAGCTGCCTTCAGAGCCGGGCATGTGCCAGGCGCTCCCCACAGCCGCAGCCGCTCGGGCAGAGCTCCCCTCTCCCGCCGGCCCGACCACCGCCTCCGCGAGCAGCCAGAGCTCAGGTAAGGCCGGCGGGCAGCTGGCCGCGGGCAGGTTCCTGCCTGCTGGGGCCGCGGTGGGATTGATCCAGCTGGAGCTGCCTTGTCTCGCTCCACAGGCATCCTGGTGCCACAGGCAACAGCGAGAGGGCTGGTCCCAGCTGGAAGCAGTGGTGAGCAGGAGGGGCCTCCCAGCCCGGCAGCTCTCCCTGGAGGTGCAGCAATGCAAGACGGCCTCCAGGCAGGGTCAGGGGCTGGCGTCTCCTCTCTAGGTGCTGCCGGCCACCCAATTAGCGTCCCTCCAGCTCCCAGCACCCTTTGGCACATGCAGCCTCTGTCCTTCAAGCCAACAGGGCACGCGGTGGGTCTTGCCATGGGTGCTGGCATGCAGATGCCAGTGACAGTATGGACCACAGAGCCACTGCTCCCCCAGGATGAGCACAGCACAGGGACATCACCACCCAGCATAAGCAGGAGCTCTGCTGAGCCACGTAGTACTGCCATGTTCCTGTCCCAGAAGGTCATACTGGGGCTGGATGACCCCACCTCACCTTTGGCCACGGCTGCCAGCATCTCTCAGGACAGGGCCAGTCCCATGAAGATGGCAGAAGCCACAGCCAGTCCCCCCAGCACAGCCGCAGAGGGAGCCAGCATGGCAGCCCCACTGTCTGCAGACCCCCCAGGTGCATCCTTGGCAAAGGTCACCTTTTCTTCTACCACCATGGGCACCAGCAAGGCAACAGAGCCAGGGACACGTACCTTATCCAACACTGACCACAATGTCTCACAGAACCCTCCTGGGCCTGCTTCTCAGCTGCCTTCAGCCCTTTTGCTCCAGCTTCCTGACGATGCTGTGCTGGGCACAGGGGGGACGCTTCCCCACAGCCACAGCGCAGCCCCCAGCACTGCTGGACGTGGGCTGCCTGTCACCCAGCCCCAGGCCACCACACCAGCTCCGGGCACACTGGCTACAGTGATGGATGTCGTAGCTGGAGAGCACATCCCACCTCTGGGAAGCACCAGTGCTGAGCTGGTGTCCATCAGGATTGAGGCCAGTACCAAAGCCACAGAAGGCACTTCCATCCTGGAGACCAAGGACTTGTCAGGGGGGCTCAGCATGAGTCTGTCCCCCCATGCAGCTCTCAGTGACCCTGATGGTGCCTCTCCAAGGCCCTTTCCAGGCTTCATGGGCTCTTCGCTCCCTCAGTCCCTCTCAACAGGCCTTGGGACCACCACAGCAGAGGCAGCTGCAGGTGGATCTCCTCCAGCCACTCCCAGCATGGCCGTGCCTTTGTCCCTCACAGACACCAGTGGAGCAAAGCCAGACAGGGCCCCTCGAGCTGCTGCTGCACCACCACCTTCCATCGCTGCCTATGGCATCAGGACTGTGCCAGCTGCCCATCCATCCTCCTTTGTTAGCAACACTCCAGTTAGTGAAGCAGGGATGGGATCAGCAGCACTAGCCAGTGGCAGTGCCACCACAATGCCAGGGGGCACTGAAGCCACCCTGCCTGTGCCTGATGCACACCCCAGCCACAGCCAGCCAGGTGTCACAGCAGGCTCAACAACCCCAGGAACTGATGTCACACCCAGATCTGCATCAACTCCAGTGCTCTGGGCTGGGCCCCAAATTGTGGAAGCTCCAGGGACAGAGATGCTGTCACCCAACGCTGCACCAAGCACTGGCACAGCTGTATCAGATACCTCTTGGGGACCCAGAACTGTCACTGTCCCCATGGCATTGCAAGCAGACATCCCCCCTCTCCTGGAAGGCAGAGCCAATGTAGGGATGGCTCTGGAGGTGTCCCCATCCAGCATCCCCCAAGAGATGGCAGCAGTCACGTCCCCTCTGTCCCTGGCTGCCCCACTGCAAGCAATGGAGGCTTCAGGTGATGCCCAGCCCCATGGCAGCACCACAGGGCGAGTGATGGGGATGGGCTTCCCAGAGGTGAGCACAAAGGTGAACCTCGGTACCAGTGCAGCGGGGCCAGCTCCCAGCCATGCGATTGTCACTGCCAGACCATCACCAGAGCCACCTGCCACTGAGGACAAGCCCACAGCTGGGATCACCTTGCTGGCTGATGGCCACACAAATGCGTGGGAGACTACAGCTGCATCCTGGCCAGGTGCCACAGGTACCGCTGCCCATGTGGACACCACCCGCTCTGAGAGGGGCACCGAGGGTGCAGCACCCTCAGCCAGCACCAGCAGCACCCATGTGCCTGACTCCAACACCACTGGCACATGCCTGGCCACCATGCCAGCCACCATACCATCCACCAGCACATTTCCCAGCAACACTAACCTGCCATCCACCTCAACAGGCTGGGAGACCTTTGTGACCAGGGTCACCACAGCCATGCCACCTGCCACAGCATGGGCCACCACCACCAGCAGTGCCCTGTCCCTTGCTGTAACACACAGCGAGACAAGTGAAGGTGGGCAGCCTGTCCCATTCCCAGCAGCACGTACCCCCTTGGTGGAGACAACTCTTGGATCCTGGGATGTCACTGGTCCCAGCACTGCTGTTGCAGTTTCTGGTTCTCCCCTCCCCAGGCTGCACAGCCCAACACAGGAGGCAACAACAGCCCCCTTGTCCCTGCTTGGTGTTGGTGCAACTGGGGTGGCAGCAGCTGGACACACTCCCACCAAGTCAGCAACAGGCACCATTTCTACATCCATCAGCTACCACGACATGGGACAAGCAGCGAGCATGTCACCTCCTGCCTTCCAGACATCTCCAGGGGCACCTGCCTGGGGAGAGAAAACAGCTGTCACCACAGGCAGCACCACAGCCACTGCTGCAGGGAGCACCACTGCCACCACTGCCACAACTGCCACCACTGCCACTGCTGCAGGGAGCACCACTGCCACAACTGCCACCACTGCCACCACTACAGGCAGCACCACAGCCATCACTGCAGGGAACACCTT
>WEKY01035071.1:0-29566 GCA_013390045.1 Picathartes gymnocephalus
CTGAATTGTTCATCTAAAAGCATCCATTTTCAAATACTGATGTAGGAATTAAAAAAAAGAAATCACATCATGAACTACATATTCTCTTTGAAAACTCCAGGAATGGTGCAATACCATTCCACCTGTAAATCACCTGAGTTAATCAACCCCTGAAATTCAATAGGGAGGTTAATCCATTCTTTTTGGTTGTCTGCATTCTGGACGGAGAGTTGCTCATATGATCTCAGGTACTGTAGCACTGTCATATGATATGATGATTAAATTAGTCAATCTGCCCTTTCTACCTACAAGAAAATACGCCCATCACGCAAGTGACTCTCAGTTCTAATTGTCACTAATGAGAAAAGATTTACAGATATGTTCTTCTATATACTAAAAGAATAAAGGGGAAAGGTTCAGATTCTTAAACTGGAGTGGATTTGGTTTTTTTAATCATGAAAATGAGCAATTTCAATTTTCTTTTTTTTTTTGTTTTAACATAAACAGAAAACATTGCATGAAGATCTTCTGTTATTTTTACCTCTTCTAGATTTCGAAGACATAGGAATTTTCTTTAAAAAGTTTAATAATTTGACAGGCTAATTGCTTCACAAGAAATCTGAGTGTTTTCTGATTTTCTCCTCTCTGCAATAATGCCTGGCAACACATTTAATCTTCTTGTTTCTTAAACCTACTCTTCTCCATGAAGAAATATTATTTTCCTTCTTGTAAACAGGATTCTGAGTCCTGGATGTATCACAATCACCTTAGAAACACCAGTCTTTCATTTAATCTCTTTTGGATAAAAGTTCTTCACAATTCATCAAAATCTGTATGGAAGAAATAACAATGTTATTTCAATGGAAAAAAAATAACAATGATATTATATGACATCTGTACGTGGGGTCCTTAAGGTAATAATTGAAAACTGCTGGTGATTAAATATAACCTGCATCATTAGGCACTCTTATAAACAGTAAATCTGGGGAATGGCACCTATGACAGCATTAAATTGCAATAATCACTCTTGTTTTGATGATCTGCTTTCAGTCAATTTAAAGTTTCATCCAAAGAAGTCTGCATTGGTTGAGCCAAAGTCATTAGTAAATGCGTAATAAATTACTACACAGAGTGTGTAAGGATTTTTCAGTGTCAATGATTTCCAGTGAAGCAATTCATAGCTCTGATTTAGGCACTTCAGGACAAACTTTGTCAACAAAATGCTCTCCTGTTTGCACTGGTAAGCAGAGCACTACTTTTCTAAAATCTCATCAAGTCTCTGCCTGTGCAGGTTAACTATTTCCTATTAGCAATTTTTTTTCCACTGGAATGACAGCAGGCATGCTTTTTCCAAGACATTCAATATCCTTCCAGATGAGCACTCCAAACACAACAAATATTGTCTGACAAATTTTCTTATCCCAAGAATTAATGATGTAAGTTTATTTAACACTTAATTTAGCAACTTAAATAATTGGGTTAGTAAAAGCCTGCAGTAAAGGAAACACTTGACATTCTCTTTTTCCTAGTACTCGTGAAAGCAGAAACTGAAAATAGCAATGATAGGGCTTAACTGACCAGAATTGTTGATACAGATTCATTAAAAAAACAAAAGGAAAAGCAAAAGCAAAAGCAAAATAAACAACAACAACAACAACAACAACAACAACAACACAAAAAAACCCTCAAAAAGCCCACCAAACCAAACCAAACCAAAAAACCCCCACAAAAAACCCACAACCAAAAACAAACAAAAAACACACTGAAAAAAAGAAAAAAAAAACCCCAAAAACATACAAACAAAAAAACCAAGTAAAAGAGAAACACTGAACACGCTGGGTTATGGCACCAATGTTTGCATCGGTTGCTCATGTGTACCAAATCCAGAGAAATATATTTTATCTGTTGATATCTCTAAGATTTGGGATCATTTAATCACAAATCCTGGCAAAAAATTACAGCACCCAAAACTGATGTGTCCAAAACCAAATCAAATATTTTTTTGAAATGTAATAATTCTGTTCCTTAACATTTTCTTTCTGGCTCCAAAATAAAACAAAAGTAGATTTCATAGACAGTTTCAATTATTTCAATGCCACTGAAGTCTCTGTATCTGCTCCTACAACTGCTCAATTAACTTACAACAGAAATTGTTTGGTCTAAATGTAGGTAATGACTGTTAAACTTCCACTCTTTAGTACCCATAGCAATCACTTGTAACTCCTGTTTACCACTTTGAGACCTAAATCAATGTGCATTTAAACATAGGCTAATGGTTTTTTCACAGTAGCTAAGCCTGATGGGTTTATTTTCTTCTGATTTTACTGAGTCAGAAAATATTGTTGATTAAATCCTGAAGTACAGCAAAATAAGGGTGAGTCTTATTCAAGGTAACTTCTTCGACTTTTAAATTGTTTGCAGTTCTGTTAATGGCTTTATTTTGAACACACTGTTGCTGTGTGGGCAGGCTCAAGAAACTGAACATTTCCAGTAAAAGCCTGAAAGTTTTGCAGGAATTTGAGTGTTTCCTAGCAGAGCTACCTTTGCAGGTAGTTTAAGGTGACCAGAAAGGTCAGAGCTGAATGGCACTTACACAAAGCACTGGTAACTGCACTGCAATGGGCATCAGCCACTTGCAGGCTCAATTGGAAGTACTGGCTTGTAAGCAGAGAGCCAGTCCTGCTCTCAACAACAGAAATGCCTGGAGAAGGATACCACAAGATGCTCAGAAGCCTCAGCTAAAAGGTAGTAAAGGGGTGAAGTAACTGAAGAATATGGAAGAGAGTTGCACATCTACAATGTAGCAAAGGAAATACCAAACCACCGATATCACATATAGGAGCTAGAAGTTCATCCCCTTATAAAGGGATCATTCCTAACCAGGTGTGGGAGTGTGTATGGGGAAGGGGGTGGTGAGACAGAGGGAGGAGAGAAGGAAGGGGAAAGCTGTCTAATAAACCTGAAAAGTTATCTTCCTATAACTCCCAGCTTTTGGATAAGTCTAAGAATGCAATGTGGAAAATGGTGACAAACAAGGGGCTGAGGAGAAATCCCACAACTAAGTCTCCAGAAGTGGCACAGTCACGAGTGTAGTAGGTTTTATCATCTATGTCAAAGCCAAACAGCAGGCAAGGGAGAGTGGGAAGTGTTGGGCATGATATATTTGAGCAGTGGGTTTATTCTACACATGGTACCCAGATGCCTATCCTGGAATGTCAAATTATTGTAGAGCTTGCTCAACACAGCTTTTTTGGTTTCAGCTTTCTGTCTTTTTCTTCTTCAAAGCAGAATGCATCTTTCTTTCCAGGCTAATCCATTTGTTTCACACCAATTCTTAGCCTTTCTCAAAGGTCCACAATCAAGGAACAAATCATAAATTAACTGAAGCAAAATAGCAACTTACTGGCATACAATATTGGAAAACAGGTAACTTATGTTCTGCTTTATCCTTGAAGGAACAGAAGTCATGGCAATTTACATATTTAATTTTTGACCGATTAGCATTGAAAACCTTTCTGTTCCACTGATTCTCACCTGTTGCATCCATATTGTCTCTGTAAAGTGAAGAAGTGATGGTAATGATGAGAAATGTGGCTGAAGAGGAAAAAATAGAGGAGATAAATATTATTAATGGCTCTGCAAAATTGCCCATATTGTGAAACTGCTGTGTAGCTCATGTTCTCTCTTCCTGGCCATTGTCTTGCAATCCTGATTTGGTTAAATTTTTTATGACTACGGGTACCTCCTGTTAAATGATTCTTTGCCTTCATTTCTTGAAAACTTTGTGTCTTTTCCCTGATCTTCTTATGAAGGTAAGAGATGTAGCTACTATAATTTCATTATTTTTTTCTGAAGTGCAGAGTGCAAATAAGAAACAAAATGAAAGAAAATTACACTGTGAAGTTTACCTGACTTTTTTTGTGTGTGTTTTAGGCATCCTGATCTCAAAATTGTGTTGTTTGACTGGTTTTGCTGCCATATTCTGAATGGTTATATTCTAGGAAAAAAAGAAATCTCCTTAGATTTCCTCTATTAAAAATTTCTTTAATTGCCTGATGTGAACTGAGAATTTGAAGAGATTCAACTATATGCCCAAAATAGTTTGAGGCACAAAGACTATTATGAGAACATATCGCATAAGAACCTAGATGGTTATTTTAAATATAACTGTATTTGATATTCAAGACAATATCTGCGTCTCCAGTCCTATATGGATATGAGATTACTTTATAAATTGCTGTAATAATAATTATTATCTGATAGACTGGGAAGACATTTTAATTTAAATTTTATAGGTAACACCAATTAATCAGAAATAAATTTCTTTCAAGGGTTTATTAACAAAAATGCACGATAATTTCTTTAATTTTGCTAAACATATGACTATTTTTAAAATTTTGAAAGTTAAAAATTTGTACTTTACAGGACTTTCATATTTAAACATATGCATAGAAAATATATGTGTTTGTATAAACAGATATATCGTATCCATAGCATAAAAATATAAGATGTGTACTGTTCCTTTGCACATATATATCACATGCATGTATCATTTTGAACATATATTACACATGATACATGCAGTATACATGAAGTAAGTACTATTTGTAAAAATGCTTTTGTTATTAATTTAAAAACTCATCATTCCAAGGTCTTTATAAAATGAAAAGTACTTACATTTAACAACAAGTATATATTTTATGTATTTTCCAATCTTGGTTTTTGTCCTAGTTACTCCTAAATTGTTTTATGCTTGATTTTTTTACTTTCCAAAGGACATCTGTATCTATTGACATACAATTATTTATGACTAAATTTTGAACTTATAACTGGTACTTATTTTGGTGATCAGAAAAATACATATTACAACAAATTCAAACTAATAAAGTAAGTTAATATTACAATTTATATTCTGTATTGCTGTGTTCTCTGGTAGCTTGTTTTCTTGTCATTTATTATAACTAACCATTTCTGATAGCTACTTTAAAAGAATTGCGATTAAAAAAAACGTAAATCAAAGGGCAATTCAAAGCAATTTTTTACATGACTACATGTAAAATATCTGATACGTATATATAAACATTTAGAATTATTTCCTCTCCTCATGTGCCGAATGAGTAGTTATCTAAAAGGATGTAACCCCACTAATTATTCAAACTTCCTGCACAGAACATTTAAATGAAAATTCTGAAAAAAATTATTACAGAAAGCTTCTGTGATGATCACTATGTGTAATGAGACTTTCTCACCCATCAGTGAGTCTGACTGCTGGACCCTTCATTTCAGGAGAAAGCCAAACTAGGCAGGTCACAGCCCTCGAATGCCCTTGGGCACTTGATCTGAGCTGTCCTCTGAGCAGTGAGAGGGACCAGATGATGTCCAGATGTCCCAGGCAACCCAAGCTCACCC
Organism: Picathartes gymnocephalus; assembly: GCA_013390045.1. Taxonomy (NCBI): domain Eukaryota; kingdom Metazoa; phylum Chordata; class Aves; order Passeriformes; family Picathartidae; genus Picathartes; species Picathartes gymnocephalus. Next base: position 5,389 of record WEKY01035071.1, read on the forward strand.
AGGACTCTATTCTGTGGCTCTCTGGAGAGGATCCAGAATTAGCTGCTGAGCTGGAGACTGAGAAAAGCCTAGCAAATACTGAAAATCTTCACAATTACTAATATAAATTACTCAGAATGATGAGAGACAAGTCGTCAGAAAGGAAGCAATTTTGTCAGTGCTACACTGGCAAAATACAAGCAACTGCTCTTCAGCAAATACATGTACTCCCAATAAATGACTCTGCTATGTAGTGATAAGACAACATCAACTCTTTGCTTTAAGTATAGCATTTGACATAGCATCACACTCTCACACAATAATTTTTTTCAGAACAGGATGCCATCACACACTCATTCTATATATAGAATAAAAATAAGTGTTTAGTGGTGGCCTTGGCAGTGCTGGGTTAATGTTTCAACTTGATCTGAAATTTTTTCCAACCTAAAGAATTTTATGATTCACTGGGACACAAAAATGCAAGATAAAGAGTGCAATCCAAACTTCATCATACATAGACTGTGATCTTTGGCTTTGTAATGCAGGGAGCTGAGGTAAAGGCAGGTAAGGGAGTACTCTTCTGCACTCTTCTGTTTCCAGCTATTGCTCAGAAAGAGCAAACCTCTTTTATGTCTCATCCCAAATATACTCCAAGAAAAGTCACCAGTGCCATCCACTTTCAGACTAAAAAAATCTGGACTTGTGTTCAGATATCTTGTATGCTGGAAAGGAGGAAGGAGGAGAAACTTTTACAGGAGGGTGGAGTTCACCTACTCGGACCAAGTCAATTGCCAGGAGCCTATGAAGGAACTGAGTGGAAGGGTAGGATTTTTTTAGTATAGCAGTTCATGAAGCAAGAAGGAATTTGGGACTGACATCTTCTGTGGAAGGTGTTTCTCCTATGATCCTTTTGCAGTACCTTCTGCATTTGCCACACTTATGGTGGTAATGTGCCCACAATCATCAAAAACTTTCTCCTGCATGACTACTGACAAAGGCTACTATCCTGGAGTTCTTCACATTGGATCTCACCTCAGTGCTACAGTCCTACAGTGCTACAGTCACTTTGACCAAGATCAGAAATGTGGCCAGGGTCTGGAAAATTAGTAGTTGTTCCTTTGTCCTTGATAAATGTTGCTTTGATGATTCGAATTATTTTATAAGAAAAGGCTGTTGTCTTGTCCCTGAGATTTTTATTTTAGCAAGAAGAATCTAAAATGTGTGAATACTCCATCAAAATCAGCATATGTTTGTGCAGTTCATCAGTCCCAGTGCTAATACTTTGAGTTGAGAAGGCAGTCAGGGCTGAATACCAACTACAAAATTATATGTGAAGAAATGTATGTACAGCAGCTTTGACACTTCCAGGAAAAGAATTTATGGCTTTTTTAACGAGCTCCTGGCCTCTGCAGAGTACACACCCTGAGATAAAGGACGAAATTCAGAAAACAACATGACACTGCGAGGAGTCCTTTTAAAAGGTAAACAGTAGGTGTGAAAACAGAGGTATGTGGTCTGTCAGAAGCCTGGAGGGAAGAGACAAAGTAGTAGTCTATTATGCTTTCCAAGCAAGGAGAGAAAATTTGGAACTAAAACAGATTTATTTGGTAATTGAGTTTGTTGTTGTTTGTTGTGTTGTTTGGGGTTTGTTTTTTTGTTTCTTGGTTTGTTTTTCTTTACCAGATAGCTCAGCTATTACACTGATTGAGATGTCTGTGCTGAGCTGGACATGGTGCATGCTGTGAGCTGTGGGTGGATGTGAGTGGAGCCTGGCTGGGCTCAGCACTGCCAGGGAATGGACTCCTGCAGGCAAAACTGAAACAGCACTTTGCACAAGTTCTTAGAGGATGCAACTCTTTTTCAGTATACTGGTGTGTGGCAAGTCCTGCAGGCTTCTGATCTTGTAGCCATCTGGCTTAGTGCAGTCATGACACTGTGAGGTGTTTGGGCTGAAGACAGGTGACATGCCAACAACCAGAGTGTGTTGTCTTCAGCAGTACTGAGCTGCAGCTGGCTCCACCCTTCAAGTGAGTGGGAAAAGGATGCCACCAAACCCCAGTTACAGAAAGTGAAGCATATATTTATTTTTTCTGCATACTCACCCTTATAGAATCATAGAATCATAGAGTCATTTAGGTTGAAAAAGATCTTTGAGACCAACCATTAGCCCAGCACTTCCAAGCCCAACACTAAACCATGTCCCCAGGTGCCACATCTTCATGTCTTTTAAATAACTCCAGGGATGATGACTCAACTTCTTCCCTAGGCAGCCTGTTTCAAGGGATAGGCACTCTCTGTGCAGTAAAAGTTTTCCAACCAGTGGACCTGGACCAAATGCCGTTCCCAGAAACACAACTCAGATGGTGATAGCAATTCTCAATTGCAGAACCAGCAAGAGCAGCAGCACCTTGTCATCCCAATAAGAGCTAGACAGAGATTGCAGTCAGAAAACGACATGACAAAGAGTGTTCTCTTATTCTATTTGATCATGGTAACATATTTCATGGTCTTAGCAACAGCTCACTCTTTAAATTCTTCCTATATACGTTGAAAAAATGCAGGGTGAGGAACGGATGGATTAATGTTTCACTTCAAGAATGGTGATCTTCAATACTTTTATTTCAGTATAAACAGATGTCAGTCTGATGCTCTTATCCACCCTTCAACATTTTTCAGCTTAGTAGGAAAAATTTATGTATGCTTTTAAATTAGGGCAGTTGTGTACTTCAGAGCTGAACTGAAATGTAAGTCAGAGCTGAAAAAGTGCATCTGTCATGAAACCTGCCTCAGCTGGAGTGCAAACACGCGTCAGAGGAATGCCACTTGAAATTTCATCTTTGCATGGTCTTTGACAGTGTGGCTGAGAGGTCAGTTGTGATTTTTTACGTATGGACCATTGCTCATCTTGATCATGGCAAGGCTCAATCACTACATAGAAAGGAATATTCAGCTACTAAATGGGGTAGCAGATTTCCATTCTCTATAAGATAAGGAAGGGGAAAAAAAGGTAAAATATCAAAGGAATAAGTTTCTGGATTTATGGTTGAATCAGTTTCATAACGGTAGGAAGGGATTTCCTTCTCTTGCAAATATCCAGAGAAAACAACCTCTGAAAACATGCCTAGGAAAAAAAATCATAGAGAAAATAGCGTTAATTTTTTCTTTTTTTTTTTTTTTCTCATGCACATTCTGGATGGCTTCTTAGCATGTTCTAAGTTAGAGATTCTGGTTTTAATTTAAAAAAATACATGTATGCTGAAGGATTGATAGCACTTTTCTCTGATTGACCAGTTGGGGCTTCCAAAAGTTTTCAGTAAATAGCATGACGTACTGCTATTCTCATGTATCACAAGTACTATGAAGAGAGCACTGGAAAGTTGTAAAAAAAATTGCATTCAGTAATAGCTAAAATAGAATTTTTTTGTTGTAATAAAAGCACACATAAACTTTTGGTGTACTTTTGCAGCAGGGGCTGATTTTTAATTGATTATGATGCAACTCAGTCTGCAGTACAGTGCAGTTTCTGGGAGATAGGTTGAAGAGCGGGAAAGTTACGTGGAAAAAGATGTCTTTCTCAAGGTGCTAACAGACAATGCTGATCATTTTCAGGTTTAGCAATTGTAATGAAATTGTGTTAGAAGAACATATTCTAATATTGAATGATTAGAATGTTTAAGATTTTGAGGGTGTATTAAGATTTGTGGTTTTTTCATGTACTAAAAATTCGTAGTTATACCTTAGCCTTACTTCATAGAAATATTTCAAGACAGAGGATACTGTCAGAGAAATGTCAGCTTTGAATGTACCAAATACTTAACATACTAAAATGAGTTGAACTTCATAATTGACCTTCGTATGTGTTATTTTTTCTCAAAGAGTGAGTCACAGAGATTGTTTAGGAATCTTATTTAAAAATCTATTGAAGTAAAAAATGTTTATAATTTTCTAGTAGACTGTTTAAAAAAGACCCTTCTTATTAGGAAACCAGTCTATTGCATCTCATTTGCATCTCAAATTTAGGCTGCCTTTTTTAAAGTGTTACCTTTATCAGTAAATATTTTCATTCGAAGGCCTCCTCTCTTTCATGATCCCTGTCATCAAGGTATTTGCCATGTATTTCAGTTTTTGAGAATCTTGTAGCTACAGAATTGTTTTTAAGGCCCAGATCTAATTTCCACCTTACATTGCAGCTGTCCAGCATGCTGAGAGGAGGGAAGTGATATTTTCATGTAGCTTAAAGGAAAAATACTCTCATTTCAACAAGTGCAGCTTTCTAAAAGTTCACACATCAAGAATAACTTGTCATCTGAGACACAGGATGATATTAAAAAAAAAAGGTGTTTAACATCAGTTGGCCTTGCTGAACAGCCATTTTGCAGAGAAATAATATATTCGATAAAACTCACTGCAAGAAGCCGCACAAAACTTTCTAGCATTATTTTCCTTATGTCTTTAACAGAATTAAAAACTGTACAGCACCAATAATTTTCTTTCCTAGGAAAATTTACTGCATAATAATTGTCTGTGAAGTTTCTACATGTTCCTCTGAAGCTGTGATGTAGACAAGGTTCTGGCTTGGACAGCTGCCTGGTAACATTTAGACTCACTCCACATGTCTGTAAGTGAACTGTAAACTTTCTTAGGAAAAGATCAGGATCAAACCCACACCATCCCCCCCCCATTCATCTTTCATGTTGCATAAAGAACTGAGTTGTCACTAAGATCTGTGGCAAACATCTTTTGNTAAGATCTGTGGCAAAGATCTTTTGAGTGGTGGTGATGCAAGGAAGATTTTGAAAAAGTTAAAATTGGACTGATTTAACTGCAATAGAATTTATAAATTAATTTCAACTGTCTTCAGAGTATGTTCAAATTGTGAAGCATCCTGAATTCTGATCTTATATGAGGTTTTTAGATGCGACTTTACATCATATCTGTAACTGTGCTCTCTTTTCAGTTCTGATGCATCAGCCTTACAAGCATTTTGATTCATCTAAAAATTACACCCCACTTAATAGGTAAAATTTCCCCCTCCCCCCTCCAATAAAGCTATGATATATATGTGGAGCTTTTTTTTTGAAGCATTACTGCTTCTGAGAATATTGAAGAGAGATTAACTGAAAAAATAGAGTGATTCACAGGAACATGTAGAGGTTTATGGCTCTCTTAATTCTGTCTAGTGCATTTAGATACACATTAAAGTTCTCTGATTTAAAAACTTTGACCTTAAGTAATCAATTTCTTTTTTGTCCAGATGCATAAATTCAGGAGACATAGGAAGGAATTCTAGACAGAAGAACTAAAAAGATAATATCTTTGAGAGGAAAAGAAAAGTTATTAGCAGGATGAAGAGGCTGGGAAAGGAACGGGCTTGATATAATGGGAATCTGTAAAAGAGAAATGGAGTGTCGCAGATAGAAGTGTGATCTGCAGTAGGGTGATGTGGGTCAAAGAAGCAAAAGTATCAGCACTGAATGGCAAGATGTGGATAGTAGAAATATCAGTAGAAATTAGATAGGAGAAAGGACCTGATAGAACTTTCACCTGAAACAAAGAGGGATAAGAGAGGGGTGATTATGGCATGCTGTAATTTATTCCTGAACCCTGCAAATCTACTCAGCCCATGGAAAACTGATTTCATTCTCATATTTTTGTGAACAAACATTCAAACACATTTGACAAAACATTCCAAACGTATCTGTTTATCAATAACTGACAAAGTAAAATTTTCATTTAATTGTTAATGCTTTTTTGTTCTCTTCTTAAATAGATCATGAACCTCCACCCACATTTTTATGAAAGACTACACTATGATAGTATGCATTACTGCTTTGGGCAGTACTCTGCTTTATCACCCATGGTCAGAACTTTCAGATATTAGTATCTCCAGAGAGTATCCTGAGCTAATATTTATCCTGAAAGCTCTCAAAAAAATACTGAATCCCTGGCAATTGCATTCAATAGGTAGCTCCCTGCAAAGCAAAAAAAAAAAAAAAGAAAAAGCACCAAAAACCAAAAAAATCAGAAAGACAGTGGCACCATTCCTAAGGAACTTAAATGATACCATTTTTAGAACTGTTGTTTGAAACTAATATTTTATATCCATATATAGATACACATATACGTGTCTGCGTGTTGCTGTGTTTCCAGTTAGTGTGCTTGATAATTGTTACAAAGGTGTAAGTTTTAATTGCAAACTCAATTTAAATCTCAGTTGTGATATATGAGAGACAGGCACTAACTATTTGATAATCTGATTTTTCTTGTTAATAGGAATAACACTTAAACTGAAAATTAATATAATTTTTTCAGCCATGTTTTGGGCACCTTCCATTCATCACAAGTGCTGCTATCACATCTGTGTGACTGCTGCACATGAAGTTAATGAACTAGTTTCAAGGCATGGTGGTTTATAGACATAAATTGGAAGCATTTAAATAGGACAGATAGAAATCATTCTGTTGTGAGAAATAAACTACTTGACTGAAGCCTAAAGGTCCAGGCTACAATGAGTCAGCCAATACTGTCAAGTGACACTTGTTGTGGCACTACTGGTGGTTCAGAAATTCATAGTACCTCAGAGATAGCAATGCATTGGAGATATTATTTAAAATAAAATTTAAAGAAATTAAGCAGTACTGGAAGACCTAATGGCAGCTGTAGTAGTTCAGAACAGCAGATTCCTGTAGTGTGGCATATGTTCACTGTGTCTTCTGTCCACTCAGAACTGGTATCATAAAAAAGGCAGTTTCTTGGAAGTATTTATATTGTAAACTTCTGGTTGGGGAACTTTCAAAGGAGTCTTACCTATCCTGTGCCTTTGCACTTCTCAGAAGATGTTTACGGTATTGTACTTCAGTCACTTTTCTGTTTTCCCTCTGTTGAAGTTTCAGAACTTGCCTCAACTGTTTTACAGAAGCAAGATCTTGAGAGATGAAACATTCCTATGATGTTTGGCTGAGTTCAGGCACTGAGATCTATGGAAGAACTGAAAATATATCTGACAGATTTCATCTTCATGTCTGATATGTATGTTTGGCCACTGAAATCTCTGTTTCATTGGTATTTTTCAGCATACTGAACAGCAAGAAAGACACATCAGGAGGCTGACCACCTGTTCTGGTGATGTGTATGTGAAAGATCTAGGATACACAATTTAAAAAACATACATTCAATGTATTTGCTAATCCAAGTCTCTAAACAATTTGGAAGATAATCACAGTGTGGATTATTATATTCACTTCAAACCTGAATGAATTCACTTGTGTTTCTTTTCAAAAAGTGATTTTGACTAGTTGATGAACAAAGAGCATTGGAAACTAATAAAAAATAAAAATCTTAATGTTATTTTTTAAACATTTGTGTCCTTCCTACTCATTTACTTGCCACTTTGCCGACAATTTGATTATGCAATCGAAAATTATTGACAGTAGAGAAAACTGTGCAAGTACATGCCAAGCTGCACATGATTTGTCCTTTAGCATGTAGAATTAAACTATCAACCACTCACTACAAAATATAATGATTTCAGTGTAAAATAACTGTTACTTGTCACTATCAGGAAAGTATTAATTTTTTCACAATCCTGCACTTTGTTTGCTATTTCATTATGCATTATCTGGATTTCTTTATGTAATTAATTTGAGATTAAAATCTATCATAGGATAGTTTTTCAAAAATGGTGATCTGTGTGTCCATTCGAGGAAGTTCCACACCTTTTCTGAAATTTTATGCTCTTTCCTTTAGTCCAGCATGTGGCCAGAAGGGAACAAAAACCTTCAGGAAAAAATGATGGCAAATTAGCATATATTATAAAGTACAAGTGGAATGAGGGTTAAAAAATTTGTTGACCATTGAAAGCAAGTTAAAAGTATTCTGAAATTTCTTTAGAATCAAAGCAGCAAAAATATATGAGTTGTAAATAAAAAAGAACCATTAAAAATCAGAGCAGCTCAACAAGAATTACTCAAAACATAACAATGAAACAGAGCATTAATCTGGCATTTTAGTATTTTGTGTGACAGTAAGATGAATCTGGAAGAGTATTTGGCAAAAGTCTTTGACCAAGATTTTTGGCCCTGTTTTCTGATCTGAGAGCTTTTTCAGAACTTTTTTATTTTGATAGTCAGGCATTTTGCAATATCTGTGCTCTGTTTAATTACAGCCAGTAAATTCCCGTTTGTGTTTCTGCCAGCACTGATATTTAGCTTTAGCAGCTTCTCTCTTTTCTAAGAGCTTCCTTTATAATGTATTCCAAGACAGTAATCATACCCCTTTTCAATCTTCATTTTACTCATACAAACAAGTTGTGCTTTTCTACCAGAACCCTCTCCAAGTACGAACTCCTCATTCTCCTGATGTTCTTTGTTGCTCTTATCTGTAGCTCTTCTCATTTCAATTTCTTTTCTTGAATGTGGCTGACTAGAACAGTTTTCCAGATGAGTTTGGTATGGGACCTTGTACAATGGCACAAAAACTTCCTTACTTGTCTTGGAAATGTTTGCCCTGGAGCATCTTAGAATTGGATTTACCTTCTTCACAGACGCATCACATTATTTCAGGAATTTGATTCCACTGAAAATAACAATTAAATTAAAATGACATTGAAATAAGCTCATTCTCACCCTGTTGCTATCGACTCAGTAAACAAAGTACATTTCTTACAGACATCTTTCCCTCATTATATATCAGATTCATCTTTTTGTCATAAAACCAGACTTTCCAGCTTAGCAGTTTTATTTTCCCCAATAGATCTAACATGATGATCCTCCATATGTGAAATTCAAATGTGGTTTAAACAAAAACGTTTAGAATGAATTTTTATGGAGCCAATTCAGTCTGTTCCAAAACATTATGTAGGATATGTCGCCTCTGTGGAAAGTACAGTTTCCAGAACTATACTGCAAATTACTTCAGGTTGATAAGAATATATTGAAAAACCAAAAGAGATTTCAGTTGATCAATTTTATTATAAGAAACTATAAGAATACAAGGCATGTCCTTTGCAAGTATATAAATACATACCCTATATAAATCTTTAAAATCTATTAAAATATTAAAATACTTATTAAACTGTATTAGCATTTTAAAGTACATACATATCCATTAAAATTCAGTGAAATTTCACTGATGTGGAAGAGAAATAGTACTGAAATTACTAATCGTAATAAGATGGACAAAAAAGACACAAATTCAAATTACATGATGAAAGACAAACATAACCACATGCAAATTGCAGAAGAAATTCCTAGAAACCAATACTATTAAAATAGGACAAGGTTTATGGTTATGTTAAAATGCCAAACAAATATATTGGGCTATACAACAATATTGGTGAGAGAGGAAACAAAGAATACCAGGGCTGGAGACAAATTGAGAGAGGAAAGCAACTACTTCATCAGTCTTTAACAAAAGAAAGACTACTTTTAATGGTTAGTGTCTCCTTCTGAAACATTCAGATTTCTGATGTTTTATTATGATATTGTAATCAAAAGACTTCTTACGAAAATGGTCACAGTAATAAAGTTAAGTATAATTAATTTGAAAGAATCAGAATAGAGAGGAGAAATTTAACTCAAAGTAGGTAAATGTACAGTTTTAGAAATTAATTTGTGGGTAAATAATTTCTCCTTCAACACTCTACAGAAAGAGTACTGAACGAATGAAAGGCATCAGACTACTCAAATTTTATTGTAATATTGAAGAATATCACCTCACCATTTTGGCTGTCATTGGTGCCATTGAATCAATGTATCCTTACATTATGAAAACACAGAAATCTTGTTGAGAGTTCAATATGAGGTGTAATGATATAAAACAGTGGACAGAAATGCAAAAACTTCTAACAGAGCCCAAACAGATTCGTTTTTCATTCTTGGTTTATACAATAAATAAAAGACAATAGGAGCCAGAAAGGTTTGCATTATGGTTAAAGTTAATAAACCAAGAGAACTAGTCACAAGGAGAAAGGAAAGGAAAAGAAACATGCTTTTTATGGGAGATAGTAACACTGGAAAAAGTACCAAGAGGGAAGCAACGACCAGGGAGTATAGTACAACATATATTGAAACTGAAATCTGTCAGCAATTTACTCTGAATAATAGGAAGAATGCAGAAAATGGAAAAAAATGAGAAAATGGAAATCAACAGGTAATATCCAAATTTGTGTTATGCACAGTAACTCATGCAAAATCTCTAACACCATGAAAGCTGGATTAAAATCTGCAACAGAGGGATGTTCATTCTTTCTACACATAGTAAGAAGAAGAAATCCACACTTATTGTGGTACAAAGTTTGATTACGTATTCAGTATTTTAGATTCAGTGCATTAAGTGTCATTTAATTCTACTTTTGAATTCTATTTTAAATTCTTCCAGCAACTCTCTCTACATTGTGCTCCTTGACAGCAAATATAAATCTGGTGCGTGATCCAAAGCTGAGTGCTCAGTGGCTCCAACAGTACAGAGTTAAGTGCCCAGGTCTCTCATCTGTAATTGCTACTCTCAACCTTGCTTATGAACTTGCTCAAGTGGGCTGATTTTACCTTTTCTGCTCTTCCCTCCAAGATGGAGACTAACAAAAATAAAATAGAATGAAGTCCTGCGTTTTAAAGTATGGCTGTTACTTAAAATTTTTTTGTGAATTATATAATTACTGAATTGTCTAGTCCAAATGCTAACTATTATTAACTAGATTTTGGGGCTATAAAAATTTTTATCACAGTTTTTTCTGTCAGACCGTTGGATGATGGAAAGCTCATTTCTTGGACATACTCAAGCAAGGCTCATACATTAGAAAATATTGTATAGAGTAATCTTAAGGTGGTGGAAAAGGGCAAGATAAAGGTATTGCTGAATGAAAACCAGGTTGCAGGGAGTCAGTGACAAAGTGTTTTCTATGCCGTTTTCATGAACATTTTTCAGAAAATTTCCAATATTCTATAAGTAAGTGCTAAATCTGCCAAAAAACCCAGCAGATAACAATAGCCCAACCAAAGCAAATTATTTTGGCTAGATATGCATAAAAACTGGACCAACAATAGAGTTTTACAATATTGTTTAAATATAATTTTTCCATTAATTTTGTTGAAAATGTCCAGAAAAAATTTGGTATGGCTATTTACTCTGAGTTTTTGAAGAACATGTGAGTTGATGTTTTATTCTGTATACCTTATTGTTGCTCAAGAATATGGTTCAGTGTCATTCTTCAGAAAACCTTTCAATTCTACACTTCCATGTTCATTTGATCCCAAAGTCAAAAGAACGTGAAGATCAATATCAACTACAACAACAAGTTCAATTACTTGCTTTTAACTAACTGGATGTCCTATTTCACTTGAATCACAGAAGAATGGTGTTTGGACCCTGCTCCTGAACTAAATACCGTATCCTAGTATTCATACCTTCATATAAGCAACAGCATGTTCCTGTGTTACTGAGAGTAGGCTTGGATTTTACTGTGGTTGACAATACAATAAACAGAAATGAAGAATGCAAATAAAATGACTACTGAAAATAAATTAAGTTTGAAGATCTTGTACTAGAAAACCTCCCTACCCTACTAGTAAAGCAACTAAGCTTTCAATGCTTTCAATCCTAAGTGTATAATTATTACAGTCTATTGCAATTATATATCAAAAAAGAAAAAAAAAAGGAAACCAGGAAACCAGGAAAATTAATGTAGAATAGAATGCATCTCATTCATGACAAACTTCCTTATTGCATATCTGTTCAGCAAGTAAGAAAATCCATCAGCATTTTTACTGTCTGAAAGTTATAAGATAAAAAATGTGTCATCTTTAAAAAAGGGCAGTTTGTAGTGACTTAATGATATTTTAGGATCAAGGATATCAATGTTGTAAATTAGAGTGAGGTTTATTAACACCAATGGAATAACTAGGTACATGTTTTTTTACTATCTTGGCTATTTCACACATTTTTCTCAGAAGTACATTAAAATGAAAAAATCTCTCTGAGTCACTGAACAACTTTTACTTATTGGTCTGTAAAAAACCCAAACAATCAAAAAGGCCCGAAGATATGTGGCTAGGCATATCAACCACTTGTAACAGGTACCTGCATAACCAAGGAAAACATTTACACATCTACCTTACTCAGCTTCAGAGCTTGGTACCTTACTCTAAGACAGAAGGTCCTGGTTTGGTGCAGACAACTAAAATCACCTTTCTCATCACAGCCCATTCAGCCTGCAGGCCCACTGTCAAATCTGTCAACACACACACTTTTGTCAGTGTAAGTGCTCTCCCACTGGGTACTGTTCTGAGTTGTACACAGAAAACAGACAGTGCTCAACAATATAAGCTCATAAGACACTTCAGCAAGCTATATAGGAATGGGTCATATCAAGGATTACTCCACCTCAGAATCTTCTTCCAGGCATGTCCATCAGCCAGCTCCTCTGACTGTTTCCAGGGAGTAGAGGTGCTGCTGGGGATGTTCTTGTTTTTCAGGTTATCTTTTGGGTTCCTCATTTCTCCACTTTTAAGCCTTTGACTTTCAGTTAATTCTGTGCCTCCCATTGCCACTTCCCACCAAATTTGAGCCCTTTTTTCCCCTCCAATATCTTTTATTAACCTCATTCTCAGGGAGGGATCTAAGTACATATTAGAGATTTAGGTTCTTTCAACCTGCCAAAGAAAACTAAAAAGCAGAATAGGTATGTGCTAATGATTCAGAAAGAATAAAAACTGGGCAAGAGTACAAGATGTTTTCTCTTAATACCTTCCAGCCTTTCAAGTGTCATGAACTCAGTGCCCTGATAGGATTTTTCTTCCTGTGAATGACTCTTTAGAACTAAAGTAACCCTCTTATTTTCACAACCTTTGGAAAGGTTGCTAAAAGTTGCATGAAGACTCACCTCCTTCCTTGTTTTGACTTGGCTCCTAATACCTTTATTAATTGCATTTGAAAGGATAAGCAACGGCAGAAAGCATCCTTATGCCATTACTTTCAGCTCCTCTTTAAAAGTGAAATCTTTATCACATCTTTCTTTCCCAGCAAGATCAGTTTTAGTTTAATAATCATAACAATGTCTTGCCTTATCTCCTGAACTTGATTCTTCCTTTTCAGTGAAGACTGTTTCAGTTCTGAGTAATATGTCACACTGCCTGGTTATGCCTCTGTTTCATGGTGCTAGACTGGTATAAAAGAAAAGCCAATTTAGAGTTAATCAGCAATATCAAAAATCAATCAAGGAAAAGCTATATTTGTTCTGTTCAGCATTATTTCTAGATCAATTAACAGTAGGAGTGATACGGGTTGGTGCACTCCTTTTTCGTCTTGCACATTTACTTGTGCTATGTTCATCTATTATACACTTTCAGGTTAATGTCTTTGAAAGAGGTTTCGTTATCTTGAACTGCAAAAGAAAGCATGTGCTACTTCTCTATTGAAATGTATTACTGGTAGTATTAAATACAGAAATTATTGGAGTATAATACTAATGATATTTTTATTTAAATTTACTAAAAAACTTCCTTTTAAAATTTTTGATATCTAGATTTTGTTGTCGTGGAAGCTGTGGTTCTACTGTTTAAAATGTACTTTTTAATACAGAATGTAAGTAATTACCATTAAAGAAGTAGGAACAGTTTTGTTTAAGAAAGGAACAACAAGAGACTTTGTTTTCTTACAACTGTTTTCTGGCTAGAAAAAAATCAGATCATGAACATGTTGTGGGAACTACAGTGTGAGAAAATTCATGGTGCTTTAACTGGATCAGGTGAGATTCTTTGAATTGCTAACACTTATCCACTGTGGCCCACAATCCTGTGAGACTTCTCAACATGCATGATTTATTGCTAATAATTTACTTAAACAATGTACAAAACATCTACTAACTACTTAGCTTCACAGAGACCACATATTTGCACTTAAAGAGCAATTTTTTTCTGACTATTTACAAGTCTCTGACCATGTGTGGTGCCAATAGCCACATCAGAAACTGTGAATCTCTGGACGGGATGTGTGTCTTTGGGATGGCCAGATTCTCCACCTAGGATGTTAATTTACCCACTGAAATGTGCCCAGTTGTTTAGGTACAGCAGGAACTGCATGAGCAGGATCTCCTGGGTAGTCAGAGAGGTTGTAGCAACTGCTCACGTACATAATTATTGTTGCGGAGGTTTTTATTAGTTAATTGTACTTTGGTTTGTTCTATGTACCCCTGTTCGGACCCTGTATACTCCCCCTGTCAATTACCTGTCCCCTCCCCTGGCTGAGCGAGAGTTCCCCTCTCTCTCTTGTCACCCTCCTTTCACCCCTGCCCCAAGTTCTGGAAAGGTCCTCGTTATTTCGTTATGCATTGGCCCTTACAGGTGTATTCCCCCTTCCCTGTTTCCCCGTTTGCTGTGTAACCTGTCCCTCATCCCCAGACCACACCCTTGGGCTTTCCCAATTGGTTATGTTCGTGTCCCCACCCCTGGGACCCTGGGAGTATGAAACCCCCTGTTACCATTTTTCTGCAGGTCACTTGGAGCTGAGCTGAGGAGGTTTGATCCTTCTCTGTGAAACTCCTTGTGGCTAGACTCAGTTAGTCTCTCCCCATCAGCCAAATAAACCCTGGTCTGGTATATAGAACTACTGAGTCCTCCCTGCTTTTGCTTCTCTACACATTCACCACCTGCTCGTTACGCTGCTATCGGCTCTGCGAGCTGTGGCTGCCATAGGGTTCTGGGGATCAGCGAAGGTCCCCAGAGGAGTCACCTTCGACCAGCGCAGCCTTGGCACCCTGGGCAGTCAAGCGCAGTGAAAAATTATGGAGATGGCTAGGGGTTCAGTCGCTTGGTCTGACTTTGGTCCACTGTGCAAATTACTCCATTGTTTCATCAATGCAGATGAATAACTGGGAAATTACTAACTGAAGGAGTTAATGACTTTAGTGCACTAAAGGGGAAGATAAGCACAACACTGACACAGCTATGCCATTGTTAGAACCATAGGACGAATTTTAATTTCATCCTTAAAAGTATTTTCCAACTCAAGTTCGTGTTGCCACAGGACTAAACCACAATAGATGACTGAATCACTCTATGCATGTGTGCTTACTGTATGTGAAACCTGATCTCCTGGCTTGATTAGAGTAATAATTTGCATATACCATTATGAACCCTCACACCCTGCAGCAATGCAGATGTACCTGTTGTAAAGTAGCATGTATTTGAGTCCTACAAGTAATGAGCTGTATAAATAATAATCTAAAGATTTAGAACAGGTCAGACTATTCAGAATATTTTCTCTACAATTAATAGAGCCTCATAATCCAACTGAGTTTAATCTTGCTCTTATACCATAAGAGGTAAGAGCGTCAAGAGATTTATTTTTACCTTTAGTTTCCATCAAACTGCTTCTAAAAGCGCAATGAAAATTGGGCAACTTAACATGACTGGCAGTTCCTCCACCCTCTCCATAGCCCAACTAAAGGTCTTTAACTGCATGTTGAACCAAGCAGTCCACAGAGAACTTGGCTGAAATTGGTGTTTAAGAAATAAGGTTTAGGCATACTTAGTCCACTCTCTTGAAAACTCTTTTATATCAGCCAGTGAACTTTCTTATACTAAATAGTCTATTAATTCACATAAAATGCAGTCAAAAGTGGAAAATAGGATGAGCTTTGCATGTATTAAATACTTTTTTTAGTCACACCCACATATCTTCCTGTACGCACACATTATAGTCTACTTTGACTGATATTCTTATTCCTGTTGTCTTCTGCCAACAGCCAACAAAAACTGTTCTGCTTTTAGAACAGACACTTAAATGTGGAGCTCATGGAGCTTAAGCATAGCACAGAAAGAAAACATAGATGAAAGAGATTCTGAGCAAGGACTTTATTTTTAATTCTCTCTACCTATAAATTTGTATCTAAGGGACTCTTTCTCATTTTAAACTTAGGCAGAAGATCATGTCAGAACACAAGTATTTCACACTCTAATTTTTTTTAATAAATGCATGGCAACTACATTAAAAATCTCAGGTTGGTTTTTTTCATCTGAGCTGTCCATTTGGTATCAGTATCTTATATCATCAGTTTCCATGTTGCTTTAAAAATAGGTATAGAAAATTATCCAGAAAGTAATTTATTTCAGAAATAGTATGGTCAATGTATAACTTTTCCACTGTAATATTTTATGTGATGGTCATTCTTGCCTCCCTCTCTCCCATGGCATTTTGATTCTGCAGTCTTTTCAGAGAGTTTGGGTTCCAATCAATAAACTGAAGTAATTTGCCAGTGCATTCTTTCTAATTTAAAGAATAAAAAAAAGGATAAATCTCTCAGAGATTTGCATTTTGGCCATCATAAAATAATTCTGATCATGATTAGATGCTAGCAGAGCCACAGTTGGGTCACATTTGCAACTGATATGAGTGCAGGATGGGAGGAAAAGATCAAATCATCCTCATGCTTTCATATGCAACATTTGGTTTAAGTGCTTGTTCCTCCTTTAAGGTTTATGCGTTTTCTACCACATGAATAGGGACCAGGTCAGAGAATCATAGATTCATAGGGACCTTAAATACCACCTAGTTTGAAGGGACCTTAAATACCACCTAGGTTCACTCCCAATGCCATGGACAGAGACACATCAAAAGCCCCGTTCAGATCAGCCTTGGATGCTTCCAGGAATAGGGCATCCAAAGTTTCTCTGGGCAATCTGTTCCAATGCCTCTCCATGTTCACAGTAAAGAATTTCTTCCTAATATTTAATCTAAACCTACTATCTTTCAATTTAAAGCCATTCCCACTTGTCCCATCACTACATGACCTTGTAAATAGTTCTTTCTTTAGGTCTCCTTTAGGTACTGAAAGGTCTTATTAGGTATATTAAGAGCTTTCCCTTCTCCTGAAGACTGAACAACCCCAATACTTAGCCTTTCTTCGCAGTAGAAGCATTCCAGCACTCTGTTCCTTGAGTAAATTCATTTTACAGCCATTTCAAGACAGCTACAGCACAGGTATGGTGTACAGAATTTGAGAATCTGGAAGGTGGATTATCAGGAAGGTGATTTTCCAAGTCATGCTGCATTATTCCTGCTGCAGGATAAGATTTGGATATTTGAAGGAAAGTAGTTCAGGCAGGGATTTTGACTTGCAGTTGTCTACACTGGCTTTCAGCTGTCAGTTCAGCTCCCAGCAATTTCTTCTTTGCTGTTTTTCACAGCTGGAAATCATCTTTACAATCCTGAATAGCTTAACAGAATCAGCAACTTCTGTCACTTCAGTATTCTCTTCCTTTTTCCAGAATGCATGTGAGTATGATGAGCTCCAAGGAACACAGCATAGATATCTATGGACTTTCTGCAGTGAATTGCTTTTCACTGCAAGTATGGTTGTTAATTTTTTCCTGTTCCATGTTTCCTAAGCTTTTATTAACCTTTACCTTTAAAAGTACTTCTGTTTAGTTTTCTGGAAAACCCTTGGTGAGGTACATAAATGAAAGCACCCTGCAAAGTCAAAGGAAAGTCAAAGTCAGACCTTCTTTTTCTAAATGCCTGTTAATATTTTCAAAAAACTCCACTAGTTTCGTGACATCTCATATGCATCCATATGTTCCTTAATTCCAGTTTTTATTCATATGTAGTTCCATTGGAGTCCTTTTTCAAAAATTGGCATTGTTTGAGCCACTTTCCTGTCCTTTAACAAGGAGTCATTTTTTTACACACCATGTTTTGTAGTTTGGCTATTTCACACTTGAATTCCTTTAGAGCTCTGGGGCAGAAGCCACCTGCTCCTGGTGATTTCTTATTGCTCACATGGTCTCCTTGATCCATTCACCTTTTCTGCCAATACTTCAATTTTCAACAAAACCTCTGACACACATTCTGGAAAGAAGGATCCGTGTTTCTACACTTCAAACTCCTCCATAGTTAACAGAGATGGGGGAAAAAAACCCGAATGTTATAACCTTTGTCTGCTTAGGGTATCTTTTCTATATTTTAGTTATTCTGTTACCACTTAAGATTCTATGGAACACTTCCTATTTCTGTTGTGTACAAAAAATATTCTTTTTAAATGCTTCCTCTAATTTCTTATTTTCCTGTACATTGCTCTTTACCCATTTCTCTTTATCACTTTTCAAGTCTTTACTGGCATGTGTCATGCTTTTGCTCTGTGGCTCCAATATGATTCCTATACTGCCTTCAAATATTTTTTTTGGCTGTTCCTGCTATCTTTCTGTTTTTCTTGTAGATCTTGTACAGCTATGGTGTATTTATCTTTTTGTTAACTTAATGAAGAAGTCGTGATGTGTATCTACAACTGCAGTCTTATCACCGTGCTTGGGCTCCCCAATTTGGAGCGAGGTAAGTTGAATCTTCAACTGTGCCACCTGTTTTCATTGCCTCTTTGACTTTCTCAGCATGTTATTGGCACTGCCACTGGATTAGAAAGAAATGTCACACATTCCTTTTCTACAGATTTTTGGGTGTGTCTGAGGTAGCAAAGGGTAGAACTGAAAAATCAAGAAACAGAATATTCTATTCAGCTCAGCTGCAACTTTTTGCATATACTTCATGTTGTTTCTTAAACACACTTACATTTTCGCATGTGGACTCATTCCTAAACAGAGCCCAGGCCAGATTCTTGTGTCTTCTCTCCCTATAGAACAAATATAAGCTTTCCCTTCCTGTCTCCTTATCCTGCCTTATCCCCCACATCACCATCCAGCCCTTTTCCTGTACCACACCTTTCACATATGGTTCCTCTTTACAAGTCTCAGTTTCTTCCCAGCTTTATTGCAGATGTTGTGCAACTATAAATTCAACATAAAGGAGTACTTAGATGCCATAGCTGTAATTTGTTCTTCAAACCAACGTGCGTGGATGTAAATGTTTAAATATTTGCAAACCCCTTGAGCTGAAATAAATCAGAACACTTCATAATTCTGTGGGACTGAGTTAATATTTATCACTGCAATATTATATTGCAATATTATAGTGATAGGTCATACTGCAGTTTTCTTTCATTTTTAATGCTCTTCTTCAGAGACTTTCATATAATCTCTTTGAAATCATGTAATAACTATGAATATATGATCTTTAATAACTGCAAGATGTAACATGAAAAATAAAACAATTTATTGCACATATATCCCTCTTCCATTTTTCCAAAACAAATACCTGGTCCAAAATAAAGCAATCTGAATGTTTTCCTCTCCTCTTTTTTTTATATTTGCCTCATACTCATCAGACACTGTTTCCAAAAGTATCCTTTCAAGTTGAGTGTTGTACAAAATATACCTTCAGTCAATAATGCCCAGCTAAATATTAACCATCAACAAGAATGATACCCTATGTTACAGATCCAAACAAACTCCTAGCGTAAATAACAGCTGCTGTCCATTTGTCCTAGGAAGACTATCACTTACAAACCTCAGTTACAGTCATTTAACTTTAGAAATGGAATGAAACTCCTGGATTGCTTAACCCACTCTCAACTTTTGCAAGCAACAATGGTGTAGAATTTTAGTTCACTTAAAGCCTCAGCCACCAAGATGAAGGAAAAGTCAGTGATGCTGCCACGTGGAGCTGGATTATAGGAATGGGACAGTGTGCTGCTGAAAGATGATGTAAAACTGCAGTCTCTGTCACTGGAAGAAGCCAGTGAAGGGTTTTGCTGGTGGTTGGAATAGGTTTCGATGGTGAAACACCAAATTTGAGTAGACCCTCTGGATGACCTTGAAAAGAAACCAAAACCAGTCTGTGAAATCACCATGCTTCAGCAATGAATGCAATGAATGTTATCTGAGGTGCACAGCTTACAATGCCAGACATTTGTGAAAACCCTTGTGAATCAAAAACAGACATTCTAAGCATAATTTTGTATTAAAGTGAATAGCAAGGTATTTTTTTTCTTTTTTTAAATTCCCTCACTTTTTTTTTAATGCAGATTTCTAAATTTGATTATTATTTTGGAGGTGGTAAATTAATACCTACACTTATATTTTACCTTATTTCATTTGACTTAAAGAGGATTTTCTGGTTAATATCAAGCCATTTGTCACAAATGAATATGTTAAGTAAATGTAGGGTATTTGAACAGCCTTAGAAATTGTTTAATCCCAGCATGAATTTCCATTAATATGAAGAAAACCTATGGTCTAGGATGATTTGATATCATAGAAATCAGATGTATCTTCTGGTGACCATCATCCTTCCATGTAGGAAGGTAACAAGCAGAGTTGATGGGACCCCAACATTTTTAGGAAGAAACATTAAAAAATTACTTGAGACACATTTATCTAAGGTCCTAGGCCATCATCTAACTGTCCAATTTATACCACATTTCTAGCACTTTGAATCATAAGATAAAAATGTAAAAATCAAGAAGGGCATCAAGAGAGAGCAATAACCCATATCGAATCTCAAAAGACAAGTCAATGCCTGTGGTTGGAATATTTATTAATTTTTAAAATAATTTTATGGCTTGTGTGCCTTTTTCTATAAATCCTCAATGAGCTTTGCTAGTTTTAATACTTTAGATTCTGGGAGCTCGGGTTTTCTCGCAATGACTTTGAAATCCTTAGAGATAGCACAACACCTTTTCGTAAGAAGCAAGCATTATTCTTTCTTCTGACAAACAGCCACTGATTATCATGGTGTGGATATGCCTCCACAATGGCCACGTTAATTGTCTCTTCTAATATGACAAGCTACCTGTTCTTGTATTTTTTATCCTTTCAGTTTAAGGGTTAAGTCCATACTGAGCTTCCATTAATTAATATATTTCTCTTTCCTGCAAGCAATATTTTTATTAAAAATGGCTCCTCCAACTAGCTTTTTTTTCCTTATGAACGCATTTTAATAGTTAGCTTTTGGAATTTACTCGCCCCTTATTATTGCTTCCAAATATCCCAAAGTCCCTTTTCAGTATATCAGCCTCATGACTGCTATTAAATTTCAAATATGTTTTCGCAAGGTCTGACCTTAAGATAATGCATTTGCAACTTCTGGCTTTTGATAGCAAAAGGCAGGAGGTAAGCAGGGTTAGAAATGGCTGCAGCAGAACTAGCCTATACCCCTACTCTTCTACAATCTTTTCAGTTATGGTGGGCACTTGTCAAGAGTGAAAAACATTGAGAAAAACAGCTGACAGTCCAGTGGTTTAGCAGACAACATTTCCTTGTCTGACTTAGTGATCACTTCTCATATAATGTGACTGAGTATTTAAACAGATTTATATGAGTGGTGTGGCCAGCACCAAATATTAAAGCCAAAGTTGTATTTACTTGCTGGGAATTTGTATCTTAATGGGCAACTGGTATTTACTTTAAACACTACTCTCTTAAATAAACATTCCCAAAGGATTTATCACCTAGAAAAATGGTGCAGTTTTTGCTTATGTCTGATATAAGTTACGTTCTGTTAATGTGAACAAACTTTGAGAAGAGAATCTGCATTTCTGTGGAAACTGTGAATAAATCTTCCATAGCTGCTGGGAAGGAGAATGGCAACTTCTTAGGTTACCTTTCTGTCCCAATTTACTGCCTCTTGAGGTGGGGTATCTGAGTAGGCTTTTTGGCAAGGAGAATAAATTTCAGATTAGTAGCCTAGGGCAGCTCTTATAAACTGAAGAAAGGGGACTGTGATGAGTCCAGCAGCTCTATCAATTCTCTTTCACTCTGAGGAGATGCTTCCCCTGCTCTCCCTGCAGTGCACAGACTTGGGAGAAGGGTAGTCCTTCTGGTCACTCCAGAAGCGTGTGGAGAATATTATAAGAGGAAAAAATGTCAGGAGAGGCAGAACGAATCAAGCCAGGATTGTGGAACAGATGTGGAAGGAAAGGCAGGAGGTGGGTATGAGGCAACAGAACTAATTCTTCATCAGAGAATAGATTGTTGTAGGAGTAAGCTGCTGTAGAACTGCTGTTTCAGCCCCTTAGGCAAGATGGAAATAATAATGATTATGAAACACTTTATGTCTGGGTGAGAATGGAGAGTACTGAAAGAAAAATGTTGAAGATCGAAACCCAGAACATAATCTACCAAAGAATTTGCAATATTCCAATCTAGTGATCAAGAGATTGATTAATTTTTCATCTCTTAAGAAGGGGCTTAGTCTGTCCTACATACTGCATTATTGCAGCTAGCAAATATGTAATTAATGAAAATAATTTATGAAGTTCTAATGGAGAGAGTAAGGATTTGTGAATGAAACAAACCCATACTAAAATAAACATGAAAAGAGTCATGTAAAAGACTGGAAAGATGCAACATTATCCATTTACAGCACAACTAGATCTTCAGAAAGAAGTACTAAAATAAACACAGCAAATGCAAAATAGTAATCCAACATACGATTTAGGTATGAAATAATTGTCCAGTTTTCTTCTCCCATATAAACCTGTGATCAGTTAACCTTGGCTGTCTGCCAGATGCCCACCAAGCTGCTCCCTCACCTCCTTCCTTAGTGGAAAACTGAGAGAAAACAAATGAAGAAAATCATATTTTAAGATAAGGACAGAGAAATCATTCAACTCTCATGAGCAAAACATGTTAGATTTGGGGAAGATTAATTTATTTCTAATTAGAGTCCCTTCCACGTGGTGCAGTCCTCCAAGTATGGCTTGCTGCAGCACTGGTGCCCTACAGGCCGCAGATCCTGCCAGAAAAGTTGTGTGTGGGTTCTGCTCCATTGACTGCAACTCCTGCCAAAAGTTTGCTCCTGCACGGGATCTCCATGGGCTGCAGCTTCCCTCAGAGCATATCCACCTGCTCCAGCACAGTCTCTTCACTGGATGCAGTGTGGTATTTTCTTCAATATGGTCTCTCTGTGAACTTCTGCGAAGCACCTTCTGCTCCACCATGATTTCCTCAAGAGTTGTAGGGAAGTCTCTGCTCAGGTGCCTGGAGCATTTCCTCTCCCTCTTTCTTCTCTCACCTTGATGTCTGCAGGGCTCTTTCATTTTCCTTATTCCTTTCTCTGTCACAGCAGCTTTGTAACATTTTTTTACCCCTCCCTAAATATGTTATCACAGAGGCTACACTGGAGTTGCTGATGAGCTCAGATTTTGGCCAGTGGTGGGTCTGGTTTGGAACCAGCTGGAATTGGTTGTTTCTGACAGGTGTTCAGTGCCCAGTCTCTTCTGATAAAAACTTGCACACCCCTATCCTACACTGAAGCCTTTTAATATAAACCCAATACAAAATCTAGTTCTAGTTAATTTATTTCAGTTTGTGTGAGATGCAGCTACCTCAGACACCAGATACTCACTCTTAATTTGCTTTTCTTTCTCAAAAACCCAGAAAACCTGTATTTACTTAGACTGTAGAATAATACAATTCTATAGGAACCAGCGCATGCAAAAGTGGAAGGTACGGGAGGCTAAGTAGAGGTTCCTTTAAAAAACCTCAACCAAGGAAACAAAAAGTTAAAACAAGTTCTGTGTCTTCCAGTAATCATTCACTGTGCATTTTAGGGAGTACATTTTTTTGCCTATAACAGCTGGAATGTTTACAAGGAAGGTAAGAAAGTTTGTATTTTTTGGAATTTCTCTGTCTCTTGTTCTCAAGTTTCACTGGAAAATATATTAATGTCATAAAATCATAGAATTGTAGAATGGTGTGAGTTGGAAAAGACCATCTTTAAAGATCATCTAGTCCAACTTCCCTGTCATGGTTAGGGTCATAATCTCTAAGGTCAGGTTGCTCAAAGCCCTGTCCAATCTGACCTTGAACACTTCCAGAGGTGATGCTGACAACCTGTTCCACTGTTTCATAACTCTAATTGTAAAAAAAAAAATTCTTTCAGAAGTTGTCCTGGTTTGAAGGAGAGGTATGTGCTGAGGAAGGCAGGAGCCTCCCTTGGAATGGAGAATGTGAACCCCTTCCCTCTGAATTACTGTAATTTTGAAATTAAGGGGCTTTCAGGCGAGGATATAGGAATAGGAATAACAGTTCTTTACTAGTATTTATAATAAAGTGAACAAAAAAACCAACACTTATGGCATTAACAACAAAACAGAACCAGGAACCCGGTCCCAGCCCTGTGGGCCTGCAGGCACTGTCCCCTTGGGTGCAGTGATGGTCACAGCCGGCAGGGGGCGCTGGTGGCGCTGGGTGGGCAGGGCAGGTGCGATGATTCCCCCGCGGCTGCAGGGGGCGCTGTGGCGCGAGCTCCAGCAGACACGGGGCACGGCCGGGAGGGGAAGGGGTGCAGGACAGGCAGGCTTTGCTTCAGGAAC
>WEKY01035071.1:29671-62829 GCA_013390045.1 Picathartes gymnocephalus
TTCTCCTGTTCCCCTCCGAAGCGCAGCTTCAGCTCTCCTGGTGCTGCCTTTTATCTGCCCCTCTCCTCTGGGGCTTGGCCACAATCCTTTGTTTTTCCTTAAGTATCCAGTATTTATGCTGCCCCCACCCCTGGCTTTTATCAGATCTTCTCCTCCGGGGCTTGGCCACAGTCCTTTGTTTTTCTTAAGTATCCGATACTTAACAACTCGATGGGAAAAAATTCTATACAAAAGGAAAAAAAAAAATAAAAGAAAACCTAACCCCCAACAGAAGTCTAATCTAAACCTATTCTCTTTCAGTTTAAAACCACTACCTTTATCCTGTCACTACCTCTGTGGTGAATTGTCTCTACATTTTTCTTACAGGCCTGCTTTTTGAAAATATATTGAAAGGCCACAATAAGGTCTCCTGGTAGCCTTCTCTTCTCCAGATTGAAGAATCCAGAACTCTCTCAGCCTGTCTTCAAAGGAGAGTTGCTCCAGTTCTCTTGATCATTTTTGTAGCCACAATGATGGAAACAAATACAACAAAGTATGTTTATCTTATGGATTTAAAAAGGTAATCACAGTAAATCTTAAACACATTAAAAGTTTGGACTGTGTTTGGGGCAGCTTAAGGGTTTGTTTTGCACATGTGTGTGTGTGTTATGTTTTTCTGAATTTTTTTTCCCCTGGCCTTTAAATTTTCAAATTTCTTTCTAAAACACTTCAAAAACAACTAATGTAATTTTATGATTCCAAGTTTACAGAATGTTAGAGTGCAAGTGCCTGGACACCTTTACAGCCTGGCTTTTTATATGCTTACTTTAGCTTAATTGTGGAATTATCTATTATTCCTCTTCCTATCCTAAATTATTGTAGTTAGGCTTCTAAACACACCCTTTACATTTGTTTAGAAGTATTTTTAATTTTATAGTCCTTCTGAAAAATGAAGCTACTGAGGATTGTCACATATCAAAAGCAGAGAGCTCCTCCATATGAACATTTCTTGGTCATATTTTCTTTGTCTCTTACACTGCACTTTTTTTATTTGTTAGTGGGAGAGCTTAAGCCAAATAAGGCTGGAGCAGTTTTGTTTTCCTTTACTTTTTACTTCACTAAAGAGAAATTTCAGCATTGTAACAGGAGTGTGGACGTGAAAAAGATAACAGAAAATTTCAAGTCTTTTGTTTTAGCTTCATTTTTCAGTCATGGTATGGATTTCAAGAACCCAGTGTTCCTAACTGTCCCTCATACCTAACTCATATATTCTTAGCAAGGCATGAAGACCCAAGCATAGAAGTCATCTGAGTGCTCATGGCTTTCATGAGTTACTTGATTGCACAATGAACTGTTTTATTTAATGAAATTTTTACTCAAACCATACTATTTAACTATTCATTTTGACTTTTAAAAAATTATTTTCCTTAAATATAGGCTTTCTATTACCAAATTTCAATTACCTGTGTAAAATCATTCCAGAACAAAGTTTTCAGTCAATGTGAATTTTCAGTCAATGTGAATTTTAATTGATTGCTTTTTGATTTTTTTTTTAAGTGAAAATATCGTGGTCACATTAGGATAAATATTTATCTTCACATTTCTGCCTTACCCTCAAGAAGCTGGTTGACTCTTAACCACAGGAAAACAGTCTAATTTCTAACATACATCTGAAGCATATGCTTGCATTAGGATCTAAAGCTGCTTAAAAGAAGATAGAGCTAGAACAGCTTACTATCTGGATATTGGTGTAACTTAAAGTATAGGTCTATTTTTTTGATAGAGTCACTGGAATTACTTTGGCAAATGTGAGAAACAGGAATTTGAAAGGGGCCCTGCAGCCCAAGTAAGACAGAAGACCCTGCTATTGTAATCAAATTTATTTATGATGCATCATAACTGCCATTTTGCATGAGATATGTCTGCTGTGTGTCTTCAGAATATACTATGTATATAACTCTGAAGTACCTTAAAGAAGTTCTAGGGAAAAAATGGTAAAATATCTAAAGGTAGAAATAAATAATATTTTTAATTATTCTACCGCTGTCATTTTAGCCAATATTCGAGGTTATATCATTACTTCTTTGTATGGGGAATGTTTATTCACAGCTATCAATTATTTGAGTTATAGGAAAGACAGAAAGGTTTTTTTAGACAGAACAAAAAAACGAGAAAGAAGAAAATGCAAAATACAACCCAAAAAATCAATGCAAAAATTTTTGGTTACAAGGATGAATTTGACAAATTAAATAAACCCCTCCCACACCCCCCTCATCCTCCTCCAGTGAAATATAAAAATGTGCTGAAACGGTACTTCTTGTTCTCCAGGAGAAAATTTCAATATTTTAGTCAAAAAGTTAATATCACCTGAGGCACCCAGTTATGGTTTACAGGTGTCTGAGGAAATCCCAAGTGTACAGTATAATAGTATGTTCCATGAAGACAGCCATTTGCATTAAACATTTTCCTCGTTTGAAAGAGATAAAGCATCATTAGAAGAGGAACAGATGATACATTTCAAGTGTTTCTCTCCTGTGGATTCAGCTAGCTCTGACATAGAAGGAAAAAACTTTTAAATCTTCAGCATAATATTTTCCCCTCCCAAAAGCAAGTGTCTGTTATGTTAATAATGCTTAGAAATGTTAATGATGCTATGATTTAGGCCAGCAGACCTTCAGCAAGTCTGTAGTTAAATTTAATAGGGACTAGGAGCACTGCAATATTTACATAATAAAATGCTCCATGGCAAGAGAGCATAGTACTCTCCCTTAACAAAAGTACAAAGAGCAAAACTGTCTAGTCACAACTATTACTATAACAGCTGCAATTTTAACAGTAGCTATGTATTTGTTCATTTATCCTATTTGACAAGATTTCTGTTAAAATCCAAAATATTTATTATTGTTTGCTTATTAATTATACTAAGAGGGTACAGGAATTTGATCCTCACTAAAAACGCCAGCTAATCACCCTCACATCACACGTGGAAAATTTCCTAGATGCTCCTTTCCCAGTGCAGGATCAATTTCTTGAAAGGGTATTAAAGAGAATGAAGAAAAAGAGCACAGGCTTAATGCCTTCTCTGCTCTCATGTGCACACTTGCATCAGTACAGGTGCATGATCATCATCAGGTATTTTACCTGTGGCAAATTGTCAGACTTGCTATACTCAGAGCCTCAAATCTGAGGTTTAAGTCAGAGAAGAATTGATGAGGCTGGTTGAGAAAAACAGGAACTGGGCCCCTCACTTATCCTGCACCTGGCTCAAGCAGGACCTAATGACTAAATGGTGTTTGCAATGAAGCAGAGGACTCATAGCCTGATGTTGTTTCAGCAAGAGACAGAAGCCATTAGTCTCAGTCCCCCTTAATCATGCATACCAAACCTTGCTGTAAATCTGGTCCATTAAGGAGATAAGGATAAGCTCAAAGACCCTCTGGGGTCAGACAGTCTTTACTGCCACCAAAACAGGTGGAGGTGGAACTAAGTCTTTATTTTATCTTTTGAATCAACTGTAAAGTCTGACCGATAGTAACTGAGAATCATGATCCCCATTTCTTTATTAACTTTCTTACTTGTAAGAATGGAAAGGAAGAGAAAGAGAACATGCCTTACATGTATGACCACAGTTACCAAAGCCCCACCTATAAGACTCACAATTGTTCCACTGCTCTGGGAAGGGCCAAAAGTTATGGTATAAAAGAAAGTGAGGTCTGGAAAAAAAAATAAATAAGAGGAAAAGAGGAAAAACCTCTGTTTGCTTGGGATCAGTTGACAGACTGTGTATATATATGTATGTAGTACTAATACATCTCTGTTACTTTACCTTCTGTAGTGGCATATATTAAGTCACTAATTAGTGAATTTATCACTGGCAATTCTGAACCTGTTGCGCAGTTGTTTCAATAAATTGTATTAGTAGTGAATTTGGATTGTGAAATTCTTACAGAACTCAGCCAGACTCAGAGTATTGGATTGGTAAACTGTGCTTTTTGTGAATCTGTGCTTGTGAAAATTATTATTGAATGTGGGTGACCAGACTATTTGGTTCTAATCAGAAATTGATCCAGACACACCCACACCCTTTAATCTGTGAGGGCCATCTGGAAAACAAGGAGGTTTATTTTCTTCCAAATTTCTATACCCTTTGTGCTATATTGCCCCCTCACATAAATGGCCTGAGTAAAGAGACATAACCCCATCCTTGGAAGCTACATTTGACTTACTGTCAGCCTATACTCAGACAATAAGTATTTTGAACAGATACTCTTGGTTCCTAAGTGTAAGGGTCTGTTGCAGAAATAACTGGAATCTGACATGCAGTCAGATCAAAAAACCAGTTTATTCCTGTAGCTGATGGAGAGACCCTGGGACAGCAGACCCAGGCTGTGCCAGTGCCAGCTCTGCCTGCATGGAGCAGTGACAGAACTAGTGTACCTTTAGGTTACACAACACATTCTTCTTCAAAACTGGGTCAGATATACAGGATATGGTAAATAACAACAGACATCAAAGTCTTTCAGATACTGAGGCTCCATACAGGGCATTCTTTTACAAACAATTCACTCCTTTGATAGATTGTGCTGACTGACAAACTATTGGCTGCAAGTGTTTGTTGGCTAGTGAAGCCCACAAACATCTAGTTAACAAACTAGCTAACTAATACCTGACTGATTAACAGTAACTGCTTTGCATCCACAGGACTTGTTCTGGAAATTACAAGGAGAAGCACAACCCAAAAATGTGTCTTCAGTGAAAGGAACCAGGCTAATTTACATCCGTATCTGGGTTTTGGTATAGTTTTATTTCTTTGATTAAATGCCAGACAGGAAAATAATTAATGATGGTTCTATCATTTCATTCTATTGTATAATTAATTGTCATATTAGGACATCAACATTCTTAGATACATGACTAGTTACAATTTTATGTCAAAATCCCAAATGAATTAATGACTAGCACTCATCCAGAAAAACTTGTTCTTTCTATATGCAAGCATGTGATTCACATTGACATGCTGTTGAGTCTCAGGAAAAACAGAAGTTTAGAAGAGGTTCACCATAGAATATATAAGGATCTTCTTTGGTCTTCCTTCTGAATTTCTAGCCTTAGAAAAGCAACAGACAGAGAAGATGGGAGTAAATGACTGAAAGCCTTTGCCTGCAGTCCAGAAGAAGATAATATTTGTCCATGAAATATAAGGAATTAGGGAAATAAGCAACCAAGTCCACCTTCCCTATCACAGAAGAGTAAAATCTGTGCTTAAAAAATTAATGTGCTTTGGATATTGCACAATTATTTGTAAATTTCTGATTTTTGTAGCCGTTCATCTCTTTACTGTCAAGGAAAAAAAGACAGGAGAAGAAAAACAAAGTCGTTGGTTAATTCAGGAATTACATTTTTATATATATAGATATAGATATATAGATAGATATGTATATGTATATAAACACCCCTCCATTACATAATGTAAAGTGTACAGAGATCTCAAAGTAAACTGTTTTCTCAAAAACATAAAGGTATAAAAAAAGGTTCCTGCTTATAAAAGAGTATTTTTGATTTCAGCAAAAGAGAGAAAAATTCCTCTCATTTGCCACTGATTTTTAAAACAGAAATGCAAACTTGTCCAAATTAATTTACAGATTTCATCACATATTTACCTCCTCTTCTTTTGTTTCTTTGAAAGGGAAAGAACATGTAGAGGAATTGTTAGGCTGACTTGTTTTTTAGAAAAGTCGGGTTTCTTTTCTTAAGGCTTTCATTATGAGAGTAAAGAAGAAAATACAAAACATTCCCTTCAGTTAGTATTTCAAGATACTATGCTAGAAATGTTTATACAGCATTAAATATATTATTTAATTACATTTTTCAAATATATTTAAACTTTTTGGGAACAAAAAAATCCCACAAATATTTGATATTTGATGTTTCCTAGATAGCCTGTAATATAAATTTGGAAAAAAACATATGATGGAGCACAGTTCAGGGCTGTTCTTGTGTTATCCAAAGATTGTAAGCACAGAACACTTTCTTTTTTAAATTAAAAAACATTAATCAGCCTGTTTTTCCTCTAAAGAAAGGTACCTGTAGCAAGTACTGTACACATCCCTGAGCAGCTTTCAATTCAGGATCAAGTTTCAATTCAGACATGCAAAGCATTTCTGAAGTAAATCTCATTGTCCCTGTTTGTTCTACTTTGGTTTCGAGTGAGCAAACTCTCAGTTTTTGCAATATTTGTCTTGCAACAAAAATAGGAATATGCTCCAGGAGCACACCAACTCTTTTGCTATAAGCACTCATTCTTTTGCACCACATGATTTGTTAAACTAAACATAATTTGAGAGTCCCATGATTCTGGAAATCATAAAAAGTCATGAACAGTCCTTTCCATGACAGTATTTCCCAGTCACAGGACTGTGGCTCATCTGCACTGTGAAGCAGAACTCTTCTCACTTTTCTTGTTTCTCACCACTGCAGGTTTTGTTCAACAGTTTTCATGAAAGTTTTTTGTGGCTTGAGGAAGGAAAGAAAAATTCATTTATGGACTTAATGGATGATAAGGAATGGATAAAATATTTATAATATTTTTCCCCCTAACTGCCCTGAAGATATTACATACAGTAACATAATCATAAAGTTTGAAGAGGGAGATATAGGTAAATACTTCTTAAGCAGAACATGTTTGGGTTTTTAAATACTTGCTTGGCAAACATTTGGGAAGAATTCGACGTAAGAATTTTGTAGTCCAATGCAAAAGTGCAGAGAGATTCTGGCTGAGCTTATTCACATTAATAAATTGTGCCTGAGAAGCTCACAGCTACATCTTAGTGTGAGACGTTGATGGCCACAAAATTAAGCAGAATGATATTTTCTGTCCACCTTTCCTCCAGTTGGAAACTGTAACTAAATTAACTTAAAAAGAAATGTTTGCTGCATGCCATATTAGAACGGCTGAGCTGTGGCTGTGTCTCTAACAGCTGAATCAAAGGTTTTCCATAGGCAGACAGGTCCTCAGGAAATTCTCCTTTTTCTGAATATGAATGTGGGTTGTAAATCACATCTCAGTCTTTGGTCTTAAAAAGAAATGGAATGAAAAAGAGGAGGATTTCTGTGGCAGTGTTGTTAAAGGAAAGCCCCCTGCACAGCAATCTCCCCTTCATTTAATAACTACTAACAACTTGCCCCATTCTGGGCCTGCTTGCCTCTAGGTCTAGGAAGAGGAATTAAGTGCTATTGCACGCCAGAAATTAGCCCTTCATATGCTCTTCTCCACACAAGTAAGGTAATGCCACTCAAAGGTGTAAATGCCAGCTGAAGAAGTGTGGCTGCACGTACACAAAAGGGTGTACGGAAAGCCCTTCGGGAAATGTATTTTCTACAGTGATAGGCACTTATATAGGCACGAAATTGGTTAAGCACGTTAATAACACAACTTGAAATATACTGCAAAACAAAAGATGTCTCTGTGAACGGACTGGAAAACAGAGTGGAGCAGAGCAGACCTGTAATCATCGCAGATCACGGCACACACCACTGATCGTTGCCACGGCAACAGATGGTGTTTTATGATGTCACTGAAATCAAGGGGGGATAAGCAACAAGGGCAGACAGACACCAAACAATTTCTGCAAGGAAGGAATTTGAGTATATGCGTTGAGCTACCTACAGGGCGGCACGAACCGAAGGGTAAAGGAAGCAGTAAAAAAGAGCGCAAGATGCACACACAAAAATTTCCAGTGAACAAAAAGGCTTCATTGTAACTTTACAATTATACCATGGAAATTGCATTTGTGTTGAACGTCTTTAGTCTTCTATGATATTTTTCAGTAATGTGATATAGTACAATCTGTGAAACAAGCTCTCCAGGGAAGTTAAGAAAAGAGCAAACCCTTTTATATTTGTTTTACATTTGGGATGAGAAATAAAGAGGTATGAGTAACCCTCTTACAGGGGGAGACATATCTTTGGTGAATAAAGAACAAGAAAAGAAATATTGTGGGGAATTGGAACTAAAACACTGCTAATGAGACTGTGAGAGTCAGCTGGCATGACAGCTTGCTACAATCCAAGGAACGATGTTCTTCCTGAACTTAGCAACATTGAAGTCTAAGTATTTTCATTGATTTCCAGTTGTTTTGTGCCTTCTTAAAAAACTGAGTACTTTGACCTTCAAGATATTCAAAAAACCCCCAATTTACGAACTGATCCAAACCTCAGATTTCCCATGTTACTGGTATTTTTCTGCTCTTCTGTAGGTCTTAATGATGTAAGCCCATAAATTAATTTGATTCTTATTTTCAAGTTTGTTTCCCAAACCAGATGTTTTGTTGCAGATTACTTTTTTGATAGCTTTTGATAGCTTTTTTTCATTTACTGATAGAATTTAACATTGCTGTTTGATGTTATATTTTTGCATGGTCTTGCACAAATTGTATAAAAGAACTGATCAATTATCAACAAAAAGAAGAGTCAAAAGGAAAAGAATAAGTCCATGAAACAAAAAAGGATGATGGGTAAGAAAATATTACCTTCAGTAGCAAGTATTCTCTGGAGGATGAAGTAATATTAGTTCATAAAGGTGAATACTGCCTCACAGAAATTTACTTCATTTTAGCCATATATTATTTTCCATGTCATGCGTGTTTCCGCATCTTCCATAATTCAAAATATAGGGGTGCAATTAAGCCATGCCAAAAATTAATCAAGTAAAAAGAATATAGAAGAAAACAGGTGAACAAGAGGTTTAAAAAAGTGCTTGGATACTTATATGAATAACAAAAATTATTCATTAGTTGTGAGTATACAAAACTTAAAATGTGTCAGTTGTGGCACAATGAAAAAAATTTTTCAACAGTTACTCAGATTCATAACATTTTTTTTAACAGCTACTTAGATATATAGGATCTAAATTTACTTTTTTATTTTTTAACACTGGTACAAAAAGAGTACTAATCATGCAGAAAAGTCAGAGAATATATTATTTCTGAGGTGTAAAAATGCAGAACTAATGGCCAATCTTTTAAATTAGGCGTCCATAGGAAAGCAGGATTATCATTACTGACGGACTGGATTTGTATCAGGCTGACAATATAAGAATGTAATGGCATGCTAATACAATGGCATTCTTCTTTACACAGAGAACTGAAGTTTCATAATTTTACAAGAAATTAAACTATGGCTTTAGAGATGGAGTAACTTGGTCTCCTCTTACAAAATAAACATTCCAGTTACGCTTAAAATAGTTAGGATATAAATTTTCTTATGACTATGAATCAAGCTTGAAAATATTTATGTATTATAAATAGTCACAAATCATGTAATAGAGATTTCATCTCTTTTAATAGTACCTTAATTTAATACTGATATCATGCTTTCACTTCAGAGCACTTTCAAAATTAGTGAATTAAATACAGTTTAGTTCATGTATCAGACATTTTTTCTGGACCTGACAAAGCCTTTTTAATTCAATTGACATGTGCAAACTCTTCTCCATGTGTCCCCTCTTTAATTTCAGAGACATGTTCTTTACAGACTAAAGAAACAATAAAGATGAAAATACAAAAATATGTTACAAATTTTATTCCAAAACCATCTCAAATACCATCATCACAACAGATGCTCATGGAGCCTTATTTTCTTTATTTTAAGGGAGAAAAAACCCAATGTCAAGTCTGTTCAGGAGTAAAATAATTTATTTCCTTGGTTTTCATTCTGATTATTTCATTACTGTATGCCACCAGGAAAGATTTGGCTGCTATTTTAGAGCAGTTTCTGTCTCTATGCATGTGTTAGCAAGCTATAGGCAACATTTCTAAGAAACTTTGGAAAGGAAACCTAGAATGATTAGTTACATACAAATACATAAGTGCCAATAAGGGATTAGCAAAACCCATAGCAATGGACTTTAATTAGTGTTTCAGCAGTAGCAATCTTCTTATCGAGAAGAAATTATTAATACTACAGGAGAGAGGACGTTACTCTTTTACTGCTGTGTTGGTAGAAGGGCACAGAAGCTCTCTCAAAGTGCTGTGAACATACTCATCCTGCCACAAACAGCCCTACTGAATAGAGTGTCACAGCTCACATGGTTAGCACTTAGTCAGAAGGAATTCATCCGAGCCCTAGGAAAACCTCACAAGGGCAGCTCCTGAGCGTTCAGTCCATACCTCCACAGTGCTCCCACTGATGCCTGCATAGGGCTGAACTTCACTGAAATGAATGTAAACAAAGTTGCTTGTCAGGTTGCAGTAGTGCACTATCATTTTGCTGTAGTCTTTATGTGCTTTGACTTCTAAAGAAAAAGAAAAATAAATTGAAATAAATCCATTCAAGTATAATGAAATTCCATTTTATTTGCTTTCTTATTCCAAAATGTTGTGTTTCCATAAAGAACAAATCTGCAATTATTGAAGTAAACAGCAAAAATGCTTTTATTTTAAAATAATGTTACAAGGAAATTACCTGTAAAGACAATCAGTTCTGAACATCTGGCTGCCCATGGGAAGGGGTGAATGGAGTCCTTGTTTTGCTCTGCTTGTGTGCATGACTTTTGTTTTTCATATTGAACTATCTTTATATCATCCTACAAGTTTTCTCACTTTTACTCTCCCAATTCTCTCCCCCATTCTGATGGTGGGGGAGTGAGCAAGCGGCTCTGTGGGGCCTAGATGTCAGCCTTATTTTTTTAATCTTGTTTTAAATCAATTGATTTAAAAAATATTCTGATTTACTAGTCAGAGCCCTTAAAAATTGTGAACGTCCTTTTTATAAAACTGAAAAATGAAAAGTACTAAATTTTAACCAATGTGATTTAAATACCATATTTTTACTTTGAGATTTTTCACACAACAGCATTTCAGTAAGAGCAACAGTCTCCATAAAGTCAGTTGATTCTATTTGGCTATCATGAAAATATTATTAACTAAAATCCCAAGTACATAAAAGGATTCCAACCACTCTTAAGCTGACTGGTTGCATTCCTTTACCTAAGAGAGGCTTAATTGTCAATTAGAATGCAAACAGCAACTAGGTATCTGTTGTAAAATGTCTTGGCCCCCACTATTGGTTTCCTGCTGTCCAGCTTTTAAAATTGTTTGTCAAATGTCTCATATGTCCTGAGGGTTTGTAAAATTGTCTTTTGTGGCCCAAACTGAGATAAACCAGCCAATCCAATGTGCATTTTTTAATATGAAGATATGTGAGGGTTAAGATATTTGGGTCAATAAGCAACGAGAAAGCTCCTAAAAATTTTGGGAGTGTTTATCCAGGAAAAAAAAAAAAGACCTATTTGTTTGTTTATTTGCTTTAGATTATTTCATATTAGTTATACTAATCATAATTGAGCTGAATGAATCTTAAATTTTAACTCAAAATAGTGATTCTCCTAAGTCAGAAGAACTGAAAAAATCTAAACATCATTAAATCCCTCGTGTACCGAATCTTAGAAGGATTTTGAAAACAGACCTTTAATCATAAGATTAGACCAGTAAGTAACCAGAGGAGACTCCTAGAAGACTTATCTTCAAATGTTCTCAAGTTTTATAGAAAGACTTGAAAAAGGCAGGGATTTAATCATCATTTTATTTATAGAAATAAATTCAGCAGGAATAGAAAAGAAGCAGAAAATATATATTTTCTGACTTCTCAGAATGGAAAGCATAGTTTGCTCATTAATCTGGCATAGCTAGTTTTAGGAATAAGGTGAATTATCCTAAAGAATAGAGATTATTCAGTAGACTACAATTTAATATACTTACAAAGATAAGATTATGTGCTAATTATGTGCACAACTGTGCCTTTTTAATGATTTAAGACTAATGCCTACAACCATTTGACATCAGTCAGATGTTTGTGGGATGATATTGTAAATCTCCTTGTGTTGCAGGTTTTGCCAGGGCACAAGCATATGTGTCTGTTTTATCTATATTACAAGGCATAGAGAAAAAAAAATATTTCATCTGCTTAAATCAGTAGTAATAGCATTCTTACGTAAAAAACATTTTTATAGACAGGAAATATTGGGAGCTGGCACTTAATTATGTTTTCAACTGAAATGTTTTAATAACGCTGTGCATAAAAAATGCTTTGTGGGGTACAGGACAGATCTATGGTATCCAAACACTCAGAACAACAACTTCATTCAGAACTTTACTTCTCTAAGGCAGTTACTTGGAGAGGTGATTATACTGTTTTTTGGTTCTCTTCATGTGAAAAGGATATATTTCATTGGTAACTGGGCTGAGATCACAAACATATTCAGCCATGGTCACTACCCACACAAGACAGTGAGAAGTGATCAGGCCTGATGTTGATCATGCAACGCTTGGTTAAAAGACCTCTTTAAAGAGCCGTATCTGACTCTAATGTAGAATTCTTACTACTTCAAATCACGATAATCTCCAAATAGAAGCAAACAAAAAATACTCCGCCTGCCCCACAGAAGTGAACTTATTTTCCTGTTACGCTTATGCCAAAACAAAAGGTTTAATCATCTTTAAAAGGGTTGCAAAATCTTATGCCCATTAAGAACAGGAGTGATATTTGTACTTAGGAACTTCTCTCTATAGTAGCACACAGCAAGGACACAGTGTGTTGCAGACTGACAACATCTGAGCAGAGTAAGTTGAGCCTTCAGTAATGGCACAGCAATTTGCTTCTTTTTCCTGCTGCCTCATTGTTGCCAACCCACGCTGTGTTTCCACATTTTGTACTCACTCATTCTAGGAGGGGTTGTCTCCTATGGTAGGTCTGTACAATGGCCAAGAAAATGAGATTCTGAAAGGTACCTGTGGATACAATCCCTGTGCAAGTTATAAATAATAATGCCCACTAATCTGAAAGCATGGGTTTATTCGATTGATGTACTAAATTTCCTTATTGGAAGTGTCAGGTAAGAGACATATAATAGCCACATCAAAGCTTTTGGCATGGCATTACAGAGTTTTGCAGGTTCTGTACATATAATATTATGCCACAGAAAGAGATTTTCTTGTGAGATTAGAGCTGAGGACGACACTCTGAGGGATGATTTTAGTTTCGTAAGCCAACTCCAGAGATGGTACCCCAGAGGGCTTGGATTCCTGGGTAGGTCCATATGAAGGTGAGACCTTTCTCCCGTCTGTCTACCTTTCCACAAAAGGAAATGGGGGAAGCAGGAGCACCACAGTTTCAGCAAGAATGTTTCTTGGCTGGGTGAATCACCATGACACTGACACCCACTGGATGTTCATTCACAGGTCAAGGTTAAGCACTCTCTACAGGATTAGGCGCATCTAACAAACTGAAAAAGCTACGTTTCTGTATAACAACAAACAGCTAGGCACTATGTCATTATGGCCAAAGGCCTGCACTTTAAAGAGACACAAAAAACCACTGGGGAGCTAGAAATTAGCTTCCTATATAAAATGTATTGTGTTTTAACCTACCCTGTGTGTCAGACCAGCTCATGACTAGTTTAACTCCCAGTCTGTTGGAAGTGTATTTTAATTGTATTGAAATGTGCTTGGTAAATGGGACCATTAGTTTATCTAATGAAGTGTCCACATTCACATCTGCAGGTGCAAGCTGCCTTCATTTTTGTTGCAGGGTAAGACTATAAGAAAACTTAACAGTAGGTAGAAGATTGATGTGTTTCACTGACAAAAAATGGCTTTTCAGGCTTATGAAATCTTTCAAAAACTGATTTAGAATAAGAAAGGAATAACTGTTCTCAAACTTGCCTGATCAAAATCAGTACAAGTGTTCAGCTGTTAACTCCAAAATCCTGTTTGTTGAGTTATTACACAGAAAAATGAATCAATTTTTACCATTGTGTATTAACGACTTCCATACTGATTTTTAACTTAATATTAACTCATCTGCCTGCCTAAACATAAATTAATTGAAATGCACATTGATTTCTTTGTAAAAACAAGTAGATGTACAAGCTGTTAATTCACCTTCTGTGACTTTTCCTGCCTTATTTAAGAGCCATATGTTCCATAGAACCCAATACAAAGCAATCATAAAAATACCTTCCTGTCTCCAATAGCGTGAGTTGTTTTATGTTTGGTGACAATAACCTACTTCTGAAGGAGTGTTTCACTGGAAGTGCTAATTAAGCATAACTATGCAAAGATAGCAACATGCTTCACAAAGCTGGAGTTAGCACGTACATAGACACACAGATTAACTATTGAAATGCAACAAATCCATCCAACAAGATGACACTGCTTTACATGCTATTTTATGAAATTATAAGTTTTTCCCCTCTATTTCTTTCTGGAAACCAGAGAATATTACATCAGGTAAGTGAAGCTAAAGAACACAGGAAATATGGGTCTAGGACTAGACCTCATAATTCCTGCTCATCTATCATGTAGTTTTTATCATAGGCAAAACAACAAGCAAGTCCTTCCAGAGGTCATTGTTTAGGCTTTGGTGATAATGAACCACTATGGGTTACATTATCTTGGTGCATGTCCTGGTTCCAGCCAGGACAGGGTTAATTTTTGCAGTAGCCAGAAGGGGCATGGCTGGGACCCAGTGGTTATTCTCTACCACCTCACCTCGTTTTGTGGGTACAGAGGAAGGGGTCCCTTCCAGGTTGTGTGGCGCGGTGGTGCAGTCCCCAGTGTGGCTGGGGGTTTGCACTTGGTGAGCTCTCATGTGTGAATTGTTCACCTGCTGTGTACACTCTGTGATTAATATTGTTGCTGTTACTCTTCCTTATCATATTTCATTGCTGTTTTCTGTAAGGTGTCCTTATCTCAACCAGTATTCTTTACTTCTTGTGCCTCCAATTCTCCTCTCCATTCTGCTGCAGGAAAGAGGCATGGCGGGATGGGGGAGTGAACAAGGGAGACATGGTTTGGAGTATTTTGGTGGGAGCACTAAATTGGGGAATACCATTCCTAAATCCCAACAGTGTGCTTATATCTAAATCTGTTTGCTTAACTTAGAGTGTGCTTCTACTTCATGGATGAAATAGTCTTATGCTTTGGTTACAGAATACAGTCATATTTTTCCAAAGCACCAGGTATTATAATACCTCTTGAGAGTTTTCCAAGGATTAGAATAACAAAACAATATTTAATAATTCAGGCTGCCTTTTGGTTTTTTTTTAATATGGAATGTCTGAGTTTGGGAAAAAAATCATTCACAAATACATAATGAAAGGTAGAATGTGAGTAATCCAAATACTAACAATTTACTTGTCCAAAAGCTATCCTGTTATTTTTTATAGATTAAGAAATTTACTTTATTGGTTTTATTTTTATCTTATTGAAATTGGAACTTTAATCCAATGATTATATGAAAACTAATATCAGGACATGCAATTTACATAGGAAACTAAAAATTATGACTAATATTTACTGACATTGACAAGAAAATGAGCCTTAAACAACACTATGTCTTATTTTGAAAACCAAAGTTTGTTTTAGGAATCTAATTTTTGGCCAGTGGGATCTGTTGTGTACAAAAAAAATTTATTATATAAAGAGTGCCAGTTCCTAAATTACAGTAAAAGTCAAGGGATATTTAACAAAAGGCAGAAGCAAAGTGATAGCTAAAAGGGTGGGAAATGTGCAGATCACCCTGGGAGACTGTACCTACTACTGCAAATGAGCATGCTCACACAAAAGATAAAATATACTTCCCTAGGTGCACAGTAGGGGAGCCCAGGTTTGAGTCTTCATCAAGCTCTGCATCTGGAGGGCAACAGGGACAGCTGAGAGAAGCAGACAGCAGAAACATATCCAAATTATAGGGGTGATGGAAGAAAAAAAGTAACTTTATCTGGAGATGTAAAGAAGACTTTAAAGAGTTTGCTGCAACACCCCCCAAAAAAAATTCTAGATGTTCTTGACAAGAGCAAGCTTGAATGAAAAGAACTGGCCTTACTCATGTTCCAGTTCATTCCGGTTAGTCTATTTGCAAAACTTCAGGGGGGTTTAGCTCATGTTGAAATACAAATTGATTTTACAGGTTTTGGTCTAAATATAAAAGTCTACTCATACCCATCTAAAGTCAACTCAGATCAACTCTGGGTCTTGTCACATATAGACAGCAGTGAAAGTTACCCTGCAACAGAGCCAAGTTCGATTAGTCTGTTTGGGTGGCTGCAAATAAATAACATCAAACAAGTGACCTCTTCCCTTTCCCTTTTCCAAAACAAATGTCAAAACACAAAATCAGTATTCTAGCTGAAATCTGTTTTGGCATCCAGTAAGCATGACAAATGATATCCTATGACCTATAAATGCAATTTGTCAGACATTCTGGAGATGTAACAAAACTTTCTCATCCTTCTAATTACTAGCACGACAATATGTAATGTTAATTTTCAATTCATTGACAACCTTTAATGCTCAAAATGATTTGAATTAATTTAATCTCCTCCTGCACCCTAATTTAGTTCCAACAAATATTTTAGTATAATACTTTGACTGAAAGCAATGAAACAACTACTACGTTGCTGTGTCAGTTTACCCATGTTTCATCTCTTTCACTGTTACACTTTACAATTTAGAATTAAGTGAATTTCACCAAGCAGAAAAATCTTCAGTCTTGAGACCACAACCATCATGGAGGTTCTAGGTCATCACAGAATCACAGAATATGCTGACTTGAAAGGGACCCAGAAGGATCATCAAGTTCAGCTCCTGGACCTGCACAGAACACTCCAAGAATCACACCATGTGCCCAAGAGTATAGTCCAAAGTTTTCTGGGTGAGGAAGCTTTTTCTAATATCCAACCTAAACCTCCCCTGACTCAGCTTCAAGCCCTTCCCTCAGATCCTGTCACTGCTCACCACTGATCTCTTGATCAGTGCCTGCCCCTCCTCTTCCGCTCATGAGGGAGTTGTAACTGCAATGAGGTCTCCCCCAAATCTCGTGCTCTCCAGGCTGAACAGACACTGTGCCCTCAGCCGTTCCTCACACAGCTTCCCCTCAAGGCCCTTCACCACCTTTGCTGCACCTTTGGACGCTCTCTAATAACTTGATGTCTCTCTTGTATTGTGGCACCCAGAACTGTCCCCAGCACTCGCGGTGAGGCCGCTCCACTGCAGAGCAGAGCGGGACAATCCCCTCCCTTGCCCGGCTGGCGATGCTGTGCCTGATGCCCCCCCGGACAGGGTTGGCCCTCCCGGCTGCCAGGGCACTGCTGACTCACGTTCAACTTTCTGTTGACGAGAAGGACGCCCAGGTCCCTTTCTGTGTCACTGCTTTCCAGCTTCTCATTTCCCAATCTGCCCATACATCCAGGGTCTCCCCATCCCAGGCGCACGATCTGACACCTTCTGTTGGTGAACTTCATACGGTTGGTGGTTGCCCAGCCCTCTAATTTGTCGAGGTCTCTCTGCAGGGCCTCTCTGTCCTCAAGGGAGTCAACAGCTCCTCCCAGTAAGTGCTCACTGTTGTGTTAGTCAGCTGCATTGTAGAAAGCCTTGTAAATATATGGAAATGTTTAAAAGAACATGAATCAGCTCTTTTTGTGGTATAAATTGAAGAGTAAGATTGTTACTATAATAAATTAAACCTCCTTTATAGTACAGGCACACAGATCCTCCCCGCAGGGAGCAAGATACTTGGTATTTGCCCATTACACAAAAATACAGACTTCAGACTTCTGCCTGGATATATGGTGAGCAAGAAGCTATTGAAAATTTCTTGGTATGTGGGTAGACAGTGCTGTATTTGAACTAATACAGAACGCATATCTTGAGAATTAGCTATGTCATTATTCCTTTGCCAGCAAACAACCCTGCCATTAACTTGCAAGCTGAATTCTGAAAGATATCCTGCCTTTCTTTCCAAAGACTTTAGTGGGAGTTAAAATTCAATGGGAGCTATAATTGCCCCACGGGAGAGGAGGGAATCTGCAAGCCAAGGTAAACAAATCTCCAAGTCATGCGTACATATTTCTGATTTTCTTATTCATGTCATCTAAACTCAAGATTAGGGATGAAACAAGTACAAAGAGCAAAAATGGTGCAGGAAATACATTTACCATCACTGGGCTAGACTCTTTTTATGTGTAAATCAAGTTGGTGCCAAACAGTCAAAGAAGTTATATCAATTTACAGCAAATGAATGTCTCATTTTATTCTAGGTTCGGAGCAAGGTCATTAATATCTTTTCAGTTTTATATTAGAAATCAGACATATTTTTTAAGAGCTTATTATCTGTGAAAACCCTAGTGACATCTCCTTTTACATGCTGTACTCTTAATGCACAATTCCAACAGGTTGTCTGTGCATTGGTATGAGTGATAATCAAAGGCAGATATCAGTAAGGGATAGTTCACCATTTCCAAGTGTAAAAGACAGACTATAAAACCAAAATGTTCTTTTCTTTCCTGAAAATGTACAGTGCTTGTATGATCACACGTCTTGCATAGCCATTAAATAGTAAAAGAAAATCAAACTTTTACAGCTGCTTTTCTCTAAAGGAAGAAAAGAAAATCTCATAAGTTTCCCTGTGATCCTGAGTATGATAGAAGAGAGGGGTACAGAATTTCTGTCTTTAGCTAACACAGTGTCCTTCCTTGAAGTCTTGTGTTTAAATATATCTAGTAATCTGACCCAGACTGCTCACCATTATCCACAGAAGAAGTCAATGTTGGAAAATCCCAGACTCAGAAAGACTGTATTTAATATATCTTACACGAGTATTTAACAGATCTTTCCCAGCAATTAAGAACCTAACTACTCTTAAACATCTCTGGTTGAAAAGCTTGAGAAAAATGACCTGAAGTAAGACCCTGAAGTAATCAAATGATGACAAGACAAAAGACAGACTGATGATACTTGCATATTCATGGACATAAATAAATTTCTCCAGCACAATACAATCCAGATTACATAAATGCGTCCCATATAAAGCTCATACATTGACAAAGAACAGTAGTAAACTGAAGAACAAGGTATCTGGACTTTGAGCATCTTATTCAGTTATAAATGAAGTTTTTGTTTTAACATAATATTAGAAAATAAATAGGACTGTGTTACTCTATATGCTTCTGTTACATTAGTAACTCTGTTTTATAGCTGTCAATAAAAAGCTAACTAATGCTAAAACTCAAGGCAACATATTTAATGTGGTTAACATTGGAATATGTAAGATAATGATATGATTGAAACACAAAATATGTTGTTTTATCTCAAACAGTACTAAATGATTGACTGTTGCATTTTATACCCTCTTATCAATGAAATGAATGCACTGATTTTTATCACAGTAAAAAAATTAGTAATTCATGATGGATATGGGAAAGAGTAAATTTTACAAAATGTTTTTTTGTTTGGGGCAACTGTAATATAATTTAGGATGTGAGAAAATAGTTTAACTTCTTACTACTCTGTTAAGTCATGTTATCAGTTATTTACAACACAATAAATCCTGAAATACTGTACCAAGAGATTTGCAGCTTGCCTAATAGACACAGTAAAAGAACATGATTTGTCCTTCAAGTAAGAAAATATGTGATAGCAGGGGACATCTCAGTCTGAAGTCTAGCCACCTGCTTTCATGATCAACTTTCTTTTCTGATTCAATAAGTAATTTTTATATTTAAATTAGTTCCCTGTCACAATAATTTAGAAGTAATTTGAGAG
Source organism: Picathartes gymnocephalus (assembly GCA_013390045.1). NCBI lineage: Eukaryota > Metazoa > Chordata > Aves > Passeriformes > Picathartidae > Picathartes > Picathartes gymnocephalus. The sequence goes on from WEKY01035071.1 coordinate 49,249, forward strand.
TAGAAGACTAGAAGTAATAAAATCTGATTTAAGGTAAATTATCGTAATATTTTTGCCTGCTGATTGAACCAACTGAGATCTTATTTAGGCTGGGGTTAGAGATGATATCTACCCTCCCCTAAATTTCCTGGGGAACATAAAATTGAACTGGGCAGAGTCAAAACTCTGTAAATAAAGGGAGAGGATACGTGTATGCAGTGATTAAGTTGCACAAGGAAATGATGCAACCCTTAAATGTTAACGGATGCCTAGGGAATCCACTATATTTCTAGCCTGAAAAATGCCCAATAGTTAATGCTGCTAGGGCTGCTTTAAGACTGCAGCGGAGCAATATGTCCAGCATTACATGGGATTTTAGTTGATGTTACCTCGTGGTCTTAAAATAAGAATGATGTTTCTGGTTATGGCAATTAAAATTCTATTTATACTGTAGTTAAGCACACAAATTAGAGTGGGTATTTTTCCTGTTAGGTTAGCTGAAATATTCAAACATTAAACTCTGCAAGTAGCAATGATTGCATTCCACCTCTTTCAAGGCCCTAAGTGTTAAATGTTAAATGCTGGCATCAAGGAGAAACAAACCAACCAACAAATCAACCAGGTTTAGGTACAATTTCAAATTGCAATGTTATAGTAGCAAATAACAACTGGCCTGCATTTCCAGGCCTGCAGCAGCAGAAGAATGGAGAAGGAGAGAAAAAGATACAGGCTGAAGTGGTAAATTGAGACAACTGGAACTGATTCAAACAGATAACTGGAGATAATTCAAATAAAAGCAACTTCATGTACTTCTGTGTCTCGATTAGGTCGAACAACAAAAAGTTGCAGATTTACTAAAAGGAAATTTCACTTAGGCTGTCAAGAAAATCATCTGAAATGACATGACACCAACGTGAAAGTCTGAGTCGATTTGCAATGAAGATTTCAGTGTAACACTTGGTTATAGAGAAATAGAAATATAAACAAAACTGCCTTGAGTTCTACCCATGTTGGAGCTGAACATATTCAGACTTAGGCGGAGGGACGGGAAATTGGGCAGATAGCCTATAATCCTTTCTAGTGCACAAAACACGGTATGTTTCTTAAGACAGACCTCAGAGATTCTTAAGCTGCTTGGACCAGAAATGACGACTTCTTAGTTACTGTTGCATAACTTCACAGGGAGTGCTCAATAAAATACCACGGGGCGGGGCATAAGAGGCAGCGGGGCTCAGCAGGTGAAGTACTTGGCAGAAGTGAAGTGACAGCTGCTTGGTGTTATCTGGTTATGAGTGTGTCCAGTCATACCGGTGCACAGCACTTCTGAAGGAACTTTTCTGATGATGCCTCATGTTTCGGCAGTGCAGTCCAGTATCATAAACCAGATCCCTATTTAATTACACAGTGTGGCATATAGAAAGGAGTTCAGGTCTGTAAGTAGAATAGTGAAATCAGTTCAGTCCAAGCTGATGAAGCTGTACTGCTTCCAAACCCAGAGAAAACCTTTTGGTGTTTGCCTCAGGATCTTCGATATAGATCATACTGTGCAATACAAGCATGCTCTTGATTTTCTAGGGAATTTAGAGGCAGGGAGGAAGACGGTTTGAGTAGTTACCTTTTCAACTTTCTGCTCATCTCTATTTATGGACCTAGTCTAATGAACAGATTTTTGCCTGGCATGATATATATTGTCCCAAAATTCTCACAAATTTTAAAATAGATCAAGATTTTGTGTATTCTTTACACTCTTTCCACTTTTTCAGTTGATAGAAAATGTAAATACTGATTGCTATGCTTGTTTTTACTGTACTTCCACTATTATTAAAATACACATGGTTTCTCTCCTGCAACACACTCTTCTAGCAGCCAGCAAAAAACACAATAAGGCCCAGGAATGCTATTCCTCCTCAGACTGCCCTTCTCACCGCCACCTATCTGGACAATTTTCCACAGTTGTCAAGTATTACAGGATAAGGCATGTTCAAACAATCATTATTGCACAAACCTGAATGGCTGCCTGATGAATTTTGGAATGATGCCTTAGTGTGAATCCCTATTTATGGGATCCCGACAAAATTAGGGCAATAGTAACTTTCCCATAAAATCAATTTGCTTCTTTAAAAGAAGTAAAGGGCTGGTTTGATGTCTGAAGAGTTCACATTTGTGAGATGAACTGTATATGATAAATACATAGACATTAATATGCTTAAAATCTCTGAACAAAACACTGTACAAAACTCTGAAGTTCATGCCCAATGTATGTGATAAGAAATTGCTATGCATAAATTTGCATTTTGATTTACAAGAGGTACGGAGCTAAAAAAATATGCTTATATGTTGGAGAATAGCAAGAAAAAGAAATGGCAAACACACAGTTAACTAATAGAATAGGTTTTAAGTGTAAATAACATTATGTATATCTGAGTAGTTCTTTACCTTTTAGGCTCCCTACCATTCTTGATCTCAATGGGCTTATTTCAACAGTCTTTGTATAAAAGCCTTTTTTTCAAGGTAAAGTTACATGCACATTTTTATAGGATACTGGTGTAAAAAAAAAAACACCAAAAAGAAAGAAGTGTTTTATTCCTCTTGTCTAGAATAAAGACACTTACTAAGCTGAAAATAAATCCATATTGGTTGAATGCCTTCATATTTCCTTAAACATATAAAATGTAAAAAGATTAGGATTTAGTAGAGAGGTTATGTAACATAATACTGATAAATCTGTAAGTATCTATCAAATTAGTCAAAACCTGTGTTTCTTTAATTAGCCCACCAGACTTAGAAAGAGAAGTTTTAGTATGCTTACCAACAAGTGTAGTAAGAATAATTTTCAGTGGCAGCTTCCTGTGCAAAGGCCCAGCACTTCTAAATAATTTAAAACAAGTAGAACTAAACTACCAACAGATACAGTAGTACAGCTCAGAATTTGTTTGGTTTTTAAACTTCATAAGAGTACTTTTATTTTGTGAAGTTTATTACTATGCCTAGAAAAATTTTATTGTTCATCTTTTAAAAAAGATGAGAATATTTGTAAAACTTAAATCTTCCAGACCTCTCATAATGCTTCCGATATTTTGCTGACCAAAAGAATCCAGCAGTGGATAATCAAATAATGAGTTTGGGTTTTTATTGTTGTTGTTGGTTTTGGTTTTGTTTTTAATCTTAAATTCTCTGACATTTGTCTTCTTTTGTAATTGGTAGCTGGGGAATATGTCTGGCTCAGGTAGGCTGTAGTAGTCTTTGTGACAAAAAGGTTAACATACATTTAGCACTTCTAACAGTATGGTACCCAAGAAATCTGTAATTGTACAGTGAGAGAAAATAAGAAGAAACGTGAGCAATTTTTAACCTTGATATAGACCTTGCTATGTACTAAGAGATTCTCATAGTCTTCAACAATTTGTTTGAGTGACAGACTAGCAAATATTCCAAGTACATGCACAGATTAGGCCAAAAGAAATCAATATAAACAGTTACCTACTTAAGTTTATAGATTTTACATATTGTTGGTGTTGGAGTAATTGTTTTGTAATCAGTCATACACCTCTTCAACAGATGCCATTCTCAAAACTGTCACAACTGTCAAAGTCATGCTTGCCAAACTATTAAAATATTGAGGAGAGAATAGGAAAATGTTTCTAAAAGCTTACAGCACTGAATGTCTATTTTTTATGGAATACAGCTCTATGGAAAAATTGTGGAAAGATCCAAGTAATTAGCAAAGGGTTATGATCAAAGGACAAAGTACTGCAGTCAGATTACACCATGCTTTATGGAAAGATCTTTGTCCCAGCTAGTTCCATATGAAGTAAAGTTTTCTATTGAAGGTCCACTGAGGTTTCCATTCAAGGAAGAGTTTCTCATCAGGCAGTAATTCAGTCCTAATATTAAAAGCAGCAATATAGGTTCCTCTGATGTAATATGAAAACTTATACAATAAATCAACTGCAAAACATTTTACCCTATGAATATTTGAAACAGTGTCACTAATTTTTAAAGATTTCTAGTATCACAAAAAGATGAGAGAACACAAAGTTCTGAAATGCAAAATTCAGGATTTTTTTTTTTTCAGTGCCAGGAAGCTTACTTCATCCTTATGAAATCTTAAAATTTTAAGGAGAATTTCTTCCAATACAAGAAGCAAACTTTTTTTTTTCCTAAAGTCTATTTACATTTGATAATTTGGCTTTGATGGTTTTCTTCCCCATTGCTAAAACATTAAATAAGCAGAACTTGAAAATTACAGAAACACCGAAGCACAGACAATTTAATAAGTTAATGGAAAATACTATGAAGCTCTTGAATCACTAAGGTTCATAAAAAAGTCAAACCACTGAGACTTTATATTCAGTCAAATGAAATATATAATTAGAAATAACTTTCTACTCTACAAATAGCTCACATAACTGCTTGGGATATGTAGATCAGGATATAGCTAGGAAAGTTGTTCAGTGTCCCTAAAAATCCTGATAAGAAATTCAGCCTTTGTGCATGATGTGGGGAACTTGCTCTTCACAGAGAACATATTTGAAGGTCTTTCATTGAATGAACAAAGCTGAACAGAGTGATCTGTGCCCACTCCTGGCTTTGCATTAAGGCAGGCACGGCAGAATGCAGGGGAATAAGTTTTGTCAATATCATGAGACATAATAGTGCAATTTTTAAAATATGCATCAACTTAAAACCAAAATTATATTGTGGCAGTAACAAGATCATTGCAGAGAATACATTTCAGAAAGTACAGCCAGTTAAGAGAAAATTTATGAGACAGCAGTAACTGCCTCAGTAGCAAACCTGTACTTTTATGAGCATGCTTAAACTATTCTGCTTTAAATGCTAAGGGAGGTGGATTCATTTAGATAGACAGAAACTGCTCTTTTCAATACAACTGATCCAGAGCACAGTAAAACATTTCAGAGGGCATAGCTTCAATAGCATGAACATTATTAAAACTGAGAAAACTTTATGTTTTCTGGAAGCTGCGTTTCCCCAGCTATGACAAGGATATATACACTAGTAGCACCTATTTTTTCCCAGCCTTCAGACTGTATTTTTTTTCTTCTCAAAATAAAACTTGTGTCTGTGAACTGCTCTGGGCTTTTGATAAGTACAATACAGTAGCTCATCTGTGCTCCTCCAGGTTAGGAGTGAAATCTTCATAGTCAGCTTAGTTACCAACAGTCAGGGAGGCAAAATAATTTTAGGACTTTTGCCTGGATTTAATTAATAATTAGCCAGATTTGACTTAAAGTGTAGACTTCAGAAAACATATATAGGCTTTCCTCTTTGGTTAACTGATCATTTTGAAAGATAAGCATGAGGTAATTAATGGCTCAGCTTCCCCGTCCCCAGGTTAGACAGACAGCTGATTAATCAGCAGTGTGTCCAGGTGTCCAAGAAGGCCAAGGGCATCCTGGCCTGTACCAGCAATAGTGTGGCCAGCAGGACCAGGGCAGTGATTGTCCCCCTGTACTCGGCACCAGTGAGGCCACACCTGGAATCTCGTGTTCTGTTTTGGGGCCCTCATTATAAGAACAATGAGGTGCTGAAGTGGGTCCGGAGAAGAGCAACGAAACTGGAAAAGGATCTGGAGCACAAGTCTGATGAGGAGCAGCAGAGGGAGCTGGGGCTGTTTAACTGGGAGAAAAGGAGGCTGCAGAGGGATCTTATCACTCTCTACAAACATCTGAAAGGAGACTGCAGGCAGGTGGGGGTCAGCCTATTCTCCTAGGTAACAAGTCACAGGACAAGAGGAAATGGCTTCCACTTGTGCCAGGGTAGGCTTAGTTTAGATATTGGGAAAAACTTCTTGACTTAAAAGTCGTCAGGCATTGGAGCAAACCACGCAAGGAAATGGTGGAGTCACTATCCCTGGAGGTATTTAAAAGTGTAGATGTGACACCTGGGGACATGGTTTAGTGGTAGATTTGGCAGTGCTGAGTTAATGGTTGGACTTGATTGTCTTAAAGCTCTTTCCCAACCGAAGTGGTTCTAAGACTAACACATTTCAGAAGGAGACGTTCTGGCCTGACTTTGGCCAGACCCCACCGAGAAGTACACAAACCAAGGGCAGTCTTTGGCCTTTCCCATGCACTCTTACAAAAAGCCTGAGAGCTGGTTGAGAGTGTTTTGCTCAAGAGCCCAATCATGGCAGAACTTTCAAGAAGTGTTTGTGCCTTTAAGTACTTTCTTTCTTTTCAGTGGTTTGTTAGTACTTCAGGCTTGACCCTACAACCCTTTTTCACTCAAAATTCCCATAGCTGTAATCAAAGTAGTGACTAGAATATGGGGTGGTACAGTAGTGAAATCTGTTCAGCGTTCTGCCATTTTCAAACATCCTTGAAGAATACCTAGCTCACTTTAACTCGGCATGTGAAAAGGCAATATCTGATAAACTTCAAGGGCTTCACTATGGTCTATTTTATTATTTCTCAGGGAAGGGAAGTTCATGTGATATGTCTGGTACTCTTAATAGTCTGTCTTAAGAATTCCTCAGCTTTCCCAAGAGGCGACTGGAATATGCATTTTATACATTGCAAGGCAGCCAGACACAAACCCAAACAGTTAGTGGAAAGGTAACCTTCCTCATGATTATTATTACTAAATGTCAGAAATGAGAGGCCAGGTCTCGTAGTGACTCAGCCAAATAACTTTATTAGAGGACAGCGGGGGGTAGGGGCCCATCAACGGGTGGCTCCACACCACTGGGTCGCCGAAGCCTCTTTCGGGCGCCGAGGAGGAGGAGGAGTCTTCTCTGCTGGTCTGCGCCGAAAGCCGCCGTCCACCAGAGAGGTTCTTCTTTCCTCGCTGAGGTCCCGCGGAGAAGAACCTCGAGCAGGCTGTGGCACGCCCTTTTATCCTGCTCTTGGCCTGCCCGGATTGGTCGATTTTGGATCCTCTCTGCTATTGGTTCTTTCAGCATCTTGGACTCTGGTTGGCTCATGGTCTTGGGGGTGTGCCTCTAGTTCAACAAAACTGTTCGGCGGACCTGTTTGAAGACTTCATTGTTTGAGGGCCCGCCATTTTAATTCATGTTATCGGTTAACAACTAACTCTAACAATTAACCTTAATTAACGTAATAATTAACATCAATTAACTTACTAATTAACCTTAACAATTAAAATTCCTTATGTCTGTAAATATTCAAAGAATGATTGCTTATTGATAACTTTTTAACTCAGAGCACCACAGACACTGAGGATAAGTTTACCAAGGTTTGTAAGTACTTTCTAAGTGATCTTGAAATGGTTTTAATCAGAAAAATACCACAAAAGAATAGTAAAAAAGACCTAGTGAGTAATGAAAAGAGCACAAAAAAGTCTTCCAAGGAACTTAGATGACTTTATAAGACAAAATGCACATATTCTGTGGAAATTTAGCTGCGGCACAAGTGGGAAAATTTTTGATTTATTATGACATTCTTTAAAGAGGACTGATTAAAAGATAAGTATAGGTGCAACTAAGGGATGGATGTAATCTTGGTGGAAAAAATTTAAAAAACAGAAAACCAAAACAAGCCCACAGCCAGAGACATCTAAGAAGAACAAATTAGCCTGAAACAGCATCACAAACATGTCAAATACAAGGCTGGAGAAAACTGAAGAAAAATCCTCAGAAACTGCTGCCAAAAATGCTATTTTCATTCCTTTCAATGAAACAGGTTTATACAACCATATTATTAATCCAAAATCAAACTTTCCGAGATGGTGTAAATGACTATGGTCTTTATTTCCAGATACATGTAAATGATCTACTACCTGTGTTGCCATTTCAGTCAGGGGGTTAAGGGCACCGATATGGAAATATGCTAGATTTTATTTAGTTAGCTCAGTCAGATTCAAAATCAACGGAGATAAACGAGTTCTTTCATTCCTCCTAGGTTAGGCTTATTTTAAATAAAATTTGTCTCTAGAAGAGAATCAAACTCACAGTTCCTATAATTAGGACCAGAAAGACACATAAACCTTCAGTGGAGTAAGTCTAACTGCTTAGTCACCATTTCTTTTTGATTCTGTAAGGCTGGAATAACAGATAATAGCTTTTCCATCAAAAGTGAGGATACCTATCAATTGAGTTCTACAGTTCTTCGAAAATGTAAAAATAGGCAAGTAAATGGTGAAAGAAACAGGTAATTTTAGTCCATTGCCCATATAATTACACCTTTCCCCTGAAAAACTCCAAACCCACAAAAAAGCATGGAGTCTTTTCACTAGGCAGTCAAATACATATTCAGCATCTTCTAAGAAAATGTGGAGCTGAAGGGAAAGGAAGAGTTTGGGGAATTGGGGCGTGTTAAGAAAATAAACCATACCACAAATATTTTCCTTTTATTTTTCTGCATGGTTAATGACAGAGCTGTTTTACAGAATTAGAATTGTTATTTCTTTCTATAGTCAAGTTTCACATTGCTCAGAACACCATCAAGTCTGAGATCCTACTGGCTGAAGAAACTTTAAGAAATTTTCTGGGAGGCATAAACTGAAAGAAGATGAGAATGTGTAAGACAGATTCTACACAAGAGCAGACTACAGAAATAATCATATGCGTAATATTTCACAGGAAAAAAACAACATCCCAAAGTAAAACTTTCTGAAATGGATTTGAAGTCCAAGGTAAGTGAAAATGCTAAAGTGAAAATATGCACCCTAAGAATGAGACTTCTGATGAAATATGTTCCTGCCATTAAAGTGAATTTAAAATTCAAACTTGGTTCTTTATTCCCAAAATGATTTTGTGGAGAACATTTTCGTGGTCTATATGCTGCTATCTTCTTTTTCTGTTCTCAAGAAATTCCCTTTTACATGCAATAAAAATTATCCTGTTCAAATGGAAATCATAAGGACTGGTATTGTCAAATGTGTCAAACTTAACAGCTTTTCTTCTCACAGCATAATATACCCAGTATTTCTTGCACACTACTGGGATGTTGATTCTTCCTTCCACTTCAGCACTGCAGAAACTTTACTGCCAATTTAACAATTTTCTTTCTAAGAACTAACCTTGCTTTTGCTGATATTCTCTTCCTGGGTTTGTGGCAAACTCTTTCTAAACTCATAAATAAATGGGCAACCAATTTGGAAACTCCAGTGAAAACCCTTCTAAAAACTCAGTTTTGCTGTAGAAATTCTCCACAGAGGTACACAGCTGGTGTGTCATGATTGCTCAGTCTTGGAGCATTCATGAAGGTTTTTGTTTCTTTACGTTTTCTGTTTCTGTAACATATTGTTTATAACACTGTTTAAAGTAAAGGAAAAAACCATTTTTTTTATGTCTAGCATTACTGCAAAAAACTTATGATGAGGACTTCTATAGCAGAAAAAAATATTAAATGTTATCCTTGAATCCAAATATCAGTATGCAAGCAGAGTTGATTTACTTCATGTCTGTAAGGCAGATATTTTTGTTTTCAAGGACAGGACATGTTGGAAGGTTCTAAAACAACAATAATTTTTAAAAAATGCTCAGGGTTTCTCTTGAATATAGTTTATTTTGCTATCCTTGATACAGGCCAATTCAGAAGAAACTTTTTTTCTAAATTGAATAATGTGAAAAATTATCTGAAATGAAAAGTGCTACATAAATCAAAAAGCATTATGAAGGTCTAATGCCATACTACTTTTTAAAAGCCAAATGATCTTACTTCTTGTCACCTGGCACAAGTCATTGAAATTAACCCAGCTTTTAGGTTTTCATTTTTCTTCTCATCTGTTGGAAAATCTGTATTACAGTTTTTTGCTAATCTCTCTGCTGCCCGGGGTGCTGTGACTGTGCCGGTCGAAGGCAATCTCTCTGGGGACCTTCACTGATCCCCAGAACCCTATCGCAGACACACCAAGCAGAGCCGATAGCAGCGTGAAGAGCAGGTGACCACAGCGAGGAGAAGTCAAGCAGGGAGGACTCAGCAGCTCTGCATACCAACTAAGATTTATTTAGCTGATGGGGAGAGACTGACTGAGTCAGGCCACCGGTAGTTTCGCATAGAAGGATTGAACCTCCTATGCTCTGCTCCGAGAGACCCCGAAACACAGGTGACAGGGGGTTTCATACCCTCAGGGTCCCAGGGGGGGAGGCACAAACATGACCAATTGGGAAAGCCCAAGGGTGTGGTCCAGGGGTGAGGGACAGGTTACACAGCAAACGGGAGAACAGGGGAGTGGGGTTACACCTGTGAGGGCCAATGCATAGCGAAATGACAGAGACCTTTCCAGAACTTGGGGCAGGGGTGAAAGGAGAATGACAGGGGAGAGAGAGGGATTCTCTCGCTCGACCAGGGGAGGGGACAGATAATTGACAGGGAGAGTATACAGGGTCTGAACAGGGGTACATGGAACAAACCAAAATACAATGAACCAATAAAAACCACTGCATCAACAGTTCATGAGAGCTATTTGTTGTGTAAGTCTAAATGTGTAAATGAGGTCTTCTATTTAATTTCCTTGCTCCAAAGCAGGGTCAGCTGTTCCTACAGATACCGCTACAAAACCTCTTCCTAAAGGCCTTGAATGACGGAGAATTCACACTCTCTGCAAACATGATTTTATTTTCCATTCCATTCTATTTCCTTTTCTAGTTCTTGTTGTGCAAACTGAACTGTGCTTGCTACAATATGAAGAAATTTTTTATGTTCCTAATGAAGTCAGTTAAGTATTCACAAATACTAAGAGGATAACTTGTATGATACCACTGTATTTCTTTGTCTAGCCTGTATATTAAGTCTACATGAAGGTGTTCAGCAAAGGAATGAAATACCCTGGGGTCCTGTCTTCTAAGCTAAGATCTGTTGTAAAGATTATCTACCTTCTGTATAAATAAAAACACAGGATTTTCAAACACTGGAGACCTCTCTCTTGAAGATCCTTCTTTGCCCAAGATGAAGACTACCTTCTCGTTCCTTGCTGGAATAAGTTGTGACATTCGTTGGTTTACAGGGTTGCCACACCCAAGAGAAATATCATATTGTTCTTAAATAGACTTTAATAACTATCATGAAGGAGTGGTTTGGTCCATTTTAAAGAATCACCTTCAAATGTATTGGCAAAAAAGCAGATTTTATTAAGAACTTGTGGAACTTTAACAGAGTTTGATGCCAATGTTCATTCTTGCTTATTACATAGATGAACCATATGTAAGAAAATTGGGTTAGAATCAATTTAGAATAACTTAATAAAGACTGGGTACAAGCCTTAGATGGTACCATAAGAACAAATTTGGTTTTTTGCTTTTCTATTTTTGTCCAGAAGAATGTTTTCCTATTTGTAATAAACTATGTGTTTCAGAAAATGCTGAAGGGTTAATGAAATAATCTTCTTCCCTTCTAGTTATTTTTAAATATCAATAAACATTTTCTGTCCCATGTAACTTAGTAACATTTTTCAAACCACTTTGAAATTAATGGGCATTTAAGTTATTCAGTTGCTTTTTCTTAACATGGATGTAATTTAATTTTTTTTTTTTTGGGCAAGGGATAAATCCACTGAATTAAAAGATTCAGATTGGTCAGGGTATAATGTTTTTAATCAGTAGGGCTTGAAGAAAAATTGATATCCCCTAAACTGAGATATCACTCTATCAGAGAAATTAAACCTGAAGAAGAAAAAATAATGATCCCGGTGACATTGAATATTGAAAAGTTACTTCATTTTTTTTGTTGTAAATGGGAAGCCTACAAAGAAAAATGTAGACACTGAGAAAGCAAAAACACTAAAACTCTGATAGTAGTGCTTTAATTCCCTAAATAAATCATCTTGAGAAATCACGAATCAAAATGTTAAAGTATAGGACTTCTTAAGTTAACGTTTTGTAATTCACAGATTTACATATGTAGCACATATGTTTGTGTGTGCATAAAAATAGTTATGATATTACTAATTATGATTTTACTGATATAACTTTCAAAAACTTTTTCTACATGAATATTAACAGAGAGAAATCAAATGCTTAATAAGGCAATCAGCGTGTCAGAGTCTCTTCCTTTCTGGCCAGGATCTTTTTGACATTCTCTGAATGGAAGATACAAAGTTTAACATCACATTAACTTGCGTGGAGATACTTGATGTCAAATGGAATTTCTAATTTAGAGGACTGATACAAAATATACTGAAAAAAATTACACAAATGAAAGTTACAAAAAACCCCAATTGTAGTACAGGGTTCAACCACAACACCAATAAGGTGTCATTTATCAGATTCTGCAACACACTCACCATCACGATTCTGGGTGTCCACAGTTGCTGGGAAGGAGAACATGGGTTGAAAACAGCTCATGTTCATTGCTCTCCTTGAAATATCTCTGTTAATTGTTTAGCTTTCACCCTCTGAGTTGGGCTGGGCCACATATTCACTTTCCTCATCCTGATCTGGCTAACTCAGGCAGACAGACATTTATGATATTTTAAAGAACTTGGGCAAGAAACATTTATGCCACAGGCTGACCCACTGAAATGTTGACAACTGTTTGTCTGAAACACAGGTCCCCACTGTGCCGAGATACAGACAGCTTCTGCGCAACAGCTGTGGCCAGCCACACCCTGCAGTACTCAGTGAGCTTCCTGGCCCTTCTTGCCAACCTCCTCTGAGCCTCCTTCCATTGTAGGGATTTATTGGCCAGTGACTCAGTGACATATTATTTACTAGCAACATTTACTACTCTGCAAATCAAACATCCCAAGTATGTCAACATGTATTCTGGCTTGCAAATTAAATATTTTTGGCTTACAGGATATGAAGAAGCTAAAGGTAAAGATTAAAGGTAAAAACTAGAAAGACTTTGAGAAAGGATGGTCTACATCATATGAACTACCTTGTCATGCATTCACAAAATTATATTTAAATTACAAGCTGGTCTAGAACTTTCCCTTTATTTTATCTGTTAGTTCCAGAAAATAATTTTTCCACTACTGTTTACGTAACAATTGTGTTACTAAGAGCCAAATCCCAAGATTTTAATGTTCTTTTTGAAAACGGTTGGTTAAGAAATTTCTATAAAATCTGTGAGACTGTTGGGGGTTAGGTTTTCTTTTTTTCCTTTCCTTTTGTATAGAATTTTTTCCCAATTGAGTTGTTAAGTACTGGATACTTAAGAAAAACAAAGGACTGTGGCCAAGCCCAGGAGGAGAAGATCTGATAAAAGCCAGGGGTGGGGGCAGCATAAGTACTGGATACTTAAGGAAAAACAAAGGATTGTGGCCAAGCCCCAGAGGAGAGGGGTGGATAAAAGGCAGCAGCAGGAGAGCTGAAGCTGGGCTTCGGAGGGGAACAGGAGAAGCTGCTCTGCCTTTTTGGGGAAGAGAAGAGTCTCTGCTGCTGCTGCTGCTGGACCCTTTTCACGTGGAGGTGTTTCTTCTGCCGAGCCAGGCTGCTGCCCCTGCCCTGCCCCCCGCGGCTCCATCGGCACTGCTCTGGGTTTCACTGCGCTGCAGCCCCTCTCCCCCTGCCTACCGAGATGTCCTACTGTCCCAGTTTGCTATTTTTCCAAGAGTCCTGCTGAGGCGCCGGGATCGAGAGCGTTCCTGAAGCAAAGCCGGCCTGTCCTGCACCCCTTCCCCTCCCGGCCGTGCCCCGTGTCTGCTGGAGCTCGCGCCACAGCGCCCCCTGCCGGC
>WEKY01035072.1:0-12853 GCA_013390045.1 Picathartes gymnocephalus
GTGTATTAGGAGAAAGTGTTAAAAAAGTTAAGGCATCAGAGCAAAAGCATTTACAGCACATAGAAGAAAAGGATTTTGAAAGGTCACATTTAGCATAGATATGTTTTTCAGAATCCACTGAAGCATGAATTTTATCATAAGAACCTAAGATCTCAGAGATGCAAATTGATTGATGATCTAAATATTTAATTCTGTAACCAAACTACAAGCAGCTGTTTAAGAAAACAGTGATTTCCATGGAATACAGTAATATGCCCATGCATTCAATACAGTAATCCACGAAACTGTGACCAGCGAATTCCACTTTTAAAGGAAGAACCAGTATTTCTAATAGCCTTAGTCAAAGTTTCTTCTACATTTCCTGAGCTGATGTGTGTTGTTGTTAAATAGCTACTTCTCTGGTAACATTGTTTTAAATGCTGCTGAAGGGGTCCTTACACACTCTTTTCGTGTTTTAAGAAATTCAATTGCTAATGTCAGTATTCTGGAATAGTCACATAAAAGCTGTATCAAAGTTAATAGAAATTAATGAACTAGCACTTAAAAAAAGTTCCAGTGAGAAAAAGGCAGTCTAAACCCATATAATTTAATGCAATACTGGTTACGGAACCAAGACCATGCTGTGTCAAGTGAGTCATGATTGCTTCGATAACTTGGGTATTCTGTGTTTTCATTTCCCGTACTCCCAGCACTCCTCTGTCCTACTTATTCAGAAAATTTTAAACGTTTTCTGTATTCAGTTCTCTCATCTCTATAAACCTATTTCCTGGATCATGGCCTCTGCCAACTGTAAAAATGAGCTAGTGGTTCTTAAGCAGTCTAAAATATCTTTCAACCTCAGCCCAAGAACAACAGAGAGTCACATGTGACAAGCATGGAAAACAGATTAACACTTAGAAACATCACCTTAGAAGTTGGTGGTGCATTAAAAAGTTTTATCGTACATGGAGAAATATTTATATTATTCAGAGTTCGGAGTTTCAGAGCTTGCCAAATTTTGCAGGAAACCAGTATTCATTTTCCAATGCTAATTCTTCCAGATATGCAAAAGTGCAACTTCACTGTAAATATTTAGGACAACAGAAATTAAATATGCCATCTCTACACTTCCACAGAATGAGATACAAAAAGATAAGAAAATAAAATAGAACAGCAGACAAATAATGCACTTTTCTAGCAACATACAGGCTTTTTCACAGCCAAAATAAAATGAAAAATCATCAGGGACCTGTTTCCAGACCATAGCTTGAACTGGGTGGAGAAACAGGAGGAAAAGGGGGACTGGGAGGCAACAACTCACAAAATCCCTCCCTAATTTCCACTTCTCCAAAAGCCTAATCAAACAGAGATTCAGTATGACCAGGCACCTAATGTTTTTTCCTTGCTTGGTTTTATCATACGTTTTTCACAATAACTTAGGTGCTTACTCATCAGATTTTCAAAATCTACAAAGGAAACTGCACAAATGAAAATATCTTTGTGGAATATTGTGAGAAGTGGCAGGAAGGAAGAAAAAAGAATGTTGAAAATTATTGAATTAGTGGGACTATTTCAGGAAGGAAAAAAAAAATCAATGTTTAAGGCAGAAGAGTCCATTTTGAATAATTTCTTTGATTCTCAGATGTGTAGAAATATCCCTAGAAATACAGCTACCGGATTTAATAGAGAATGAAAGGAATTAATTTAATTCTAATAAATAAAAATCTTCATCTTTAACAGCATATGGTTTTGTGATTCAGTTATTACTGTTTGGATGGACTAAAAATAAAAAATTGTGCAGATTACAAAAGGAAAAGACTCATATGAACACACTTTTTTTACTTCAGGCAAAAGTATTGTTGGACCTTGTATTTCCACCCCTGAGAAATTCTTAGAAAAATGTCTCTGGCTATAAAGACAGAAATCTGTACATAGGCAGTTAAGAAACTTCTCTTTCTTTTCATTTCAACCCAGTGGTTATCCTGTTTTCAGTGTTTCTTGTGTAACATAAAAAGAATAATAAGACAGAGGGGAAACAATCCAAGTATTGTATGAGAAGGTTTATTCACCAATGCCTTTTTTAATATCTTGAGTATAGCAGTACTATCATTTCAGAACATGTTCAACACCTAAAACTGTAACAGCAAGCAAATGAGATCTTTGGTACAGCCATTCAATAACATACACTTCATTCTTAGGCCCTAATTATATTTCTTGCTATTCACAGGTAAGAATTGATAATATTATTCAGAACACCAATTAAAAGCTAAGTGCTGATTATGCTTCTGAAACATTTACTAAACCTAGTGAGAGTCTTCTGGAAAATAAGGAGGGGAAGAAAGGCTTTGAAGCCTTTGTTTGTTCTCATATTAGAACACACCGTGAAATGAGTTTGCCTCACATGGCTTGAGCAGGCAGTTGGACTAGAGGACCTCCTGAAGCCAATGCCAATGTAATATATGCTATATTTATTCTGTATTTATCCTATATTATCCTACAATCACATACATTTGTTGCATGATGATCAATGAAATCTCTGTGCATCTCCTTTCATGTATCTCTTGAAATAACTTCTGATATAAATAATAATAAAAAAGGAAAACTTAAAAGAATCTCTCTGAGGTCTTAAAATATCATAATAAGGAGGCTTGAGAAATAATAAGATGGATGTGCAACTCATTTTTAGCACTAGGTAAAGGCATATTTTCAACCTCTACTTCTCTTGGCATAAATTGTTTTTATTCAGTGATTAAAGAGTGGTGCTGGCCAGAAATAAAAATTATTTTCTGTAGGTAGTCTTCCCAGACATAGAATGTATTTTCCCTAGGTATTTGTGTCATTATTACTATTACTGATACTTTAAATCAGTGCAAACTGTTGCTGCTGTTTTCCTGCTACGATTTACCTAAGTAGGTGAAAGATATTGACATTCTCATTAGAAACGTATGACCTTATATTTTTATGAATGTTACTCTGCATTAAGTCTACGTATTTGTGTGATAGACTATATTATGCTTACCTACTATAAATTTTTCTGTACAGTGCAATAAATTAAACAGACTCTGTTCATGATTTCAGTGGCATTACATAGAGTGCAAAAGGTAAAATACTTTGCACTTTCAAAAAGTAAAATATTGTTAATTACTTGATTGAAAACTAATAATTTTAAAAATTTAAATTAAATTACTTAAAATTATGTTGTAAAAATCTCAAGAATTGCACTTTAAAAATTCCACTTTAATTACTGGTGATACTGTATTATATAATATACACTCAATTTTTTTTAATATTTTGAAAATTATTTTTGGAAGTTTCAGTTGTATTGTGTTTTTCTGCCAAAAGTTTAGGTTTCATCTTTACTGCAAAGCTAAATATATTGTCCACAATATTCAGTTCACTTCATAGATTTTAACTGTGCTGATACCTTAATTGTTCAATACCCCATCGGTTATTGTTAGTTTCACATTTTAAGTAATCATATATGCCCTTAAAATTAATTTAGGTTCACTTTGTATAAGCCAATGAAACTAAAATATGTTGGTATGAAACATTAGATTTTGTTTATTTGTTGAAACAGCTTGTTACAAGTTCTTTTGTAGATTTGTATATTTAATACTTGTCATTAAAAGCAGTTATTAATTTCACATATTTTTATTTTGACCATTTATTCCATTCAGAAACACTTAAAAATGCTTTTCAGTGCTTTGTTTTATTTCAAATGGCTCCTCCTTCCACCTTATTTACACTCTGATTTCAATGTCACAGGAAATAAAACCAAAATTTTAAAGCTTTTAACTTTTAATTTAACATCTGATGCTAACAGATGTTCCCAGGGACAGTCTATCAAACTTACACCAGACTGCTTTTTGGTATAAGAACAAAGCTCAATTTTAAATGTATTCCTTCTGGAGAAAATCAGAAAAATTGCTGGATTTGAAATGAACACAGGTCTACAAATATGTGTGCATTCAGAAGCAGAAATAGCAATGTCATGATGGGAATTTTAGTGCTTTGATGGGGTCTTAATATCAGGTTGCAGAGTTGACTCATCCATGGATGGACACATTTGTGATGGTTCCAACTGCACTGCCTGCTCAACATTTCTATAAATTCAATGACAAGTATCCAAAGCCTCTCTTGGAAATAGATCCCTTCTACCCATCCTTTTATTGACATTCACATGGGAAAAGCTCCTTTTCTTTGTTTTAAGCAGCCTATCTGTATAAACTACTTTCTCAACAAGTCCACCCTGAATGTTGATGTTGATTTGGGCCTTATGTGGAATTTTACATATTACTAATATATAGTAACTGTGATGAGTATACTGACTTATGACAGTGGGAACAACACAGAGAAAACACAAAAGATCAGGGTTAGTTACTGTAAAGAGGAACAAGAATTGGGAACCACCATCTTCAGTATATCAATGAGAGGGGTTTTACCCAGTCTTCCTTAGCCACAGCTCCAAAAAGGTTTTAGAATATGCTGAACATATCACTGTCATAAGGTTTTCTTTTGTATCCTTACTTGCAGTACCACTGCAAGTAGGAAGAATTTCCAAATGGAGCAAGGAGGAGAAAGAGTAGAAGGAGAGGCCAGCAGGAGAACCACTATATTCTCTGTCTGCTGATGCAAATGTCATGAAATGTTTCAAGAACTGGTTCAAAGTATTCTCAAAGCCACCACTGCAAACACACCACAAAGGAGCCTCAGCCAAAAGACTTAGTGGCTGACAAGCTATTCTCCACAAGATTTTTCACCTCTAAGGCATTTTCTAGGGATTTACGGTTTGACTCTGCAGCTGAGACAGGTCACAGGTCAAGAAAATGAAAATGACAGAGCCACCAATGACAGAACGTTCAATAAAGTGTGACTATGTTCAAACTGTTTCTGAAATACTGTTTCCAAGTCAACCAGACACACATGTGCTGCCAAGTGGGTTTCTGTTAGAAAAGAGATTTTTCAATATCAGCATATCAAAACTAATGTTTCCCAGAACATTTCACTCAAGAAATCAGCACAAAACACACACGAGAAGATTCCTGAATATTTCTCTTCTTTATGCAAGACACATGGGGGAAAAAAAGGACAAAGAAAATTTTTTAAAAATCTAGCTTGCATGTTATTAAACTAGCCATAGTACTGATTTTAAAAAGTATATCTGCTTGTAAAAGTTATTGTTAACTATAATCTATATACGTAAGATCTACTTTAATTTTGAAAAAAATGAAAAATTGTAACTAATTGTGTCTGTTGGCACAAGCGGTTTCTAAGGACAGCATTCACTTCCCTCAATCTTAAAATACAAAACATGGACATCTAATTTCTGGAAATGGGTTGCATGATCTTACATGATGACGTTCCAGAAAAAGCTTACCTGCCATTGTGTTTGATATTGACAAAGTACTGCAATTTCTAGCACTGCAGGTTTTCAAGGACAGGTAACTAGGCTGTTGTTGCATGTCACAGAAATACTGAACCAATATGATAAATTAGAAGTTTTATCTTACAATGTAGAAACTTTTTAGGCCATTTCTGGGGAAGAAAAATATAACTTCTGGAGGAGCCTTTCTAGGAACTGTGTCAGGAGTTTGCTACCACATCTGCTGAGTACAGAAGGGAAAGTATCATTTACACAGCTTCACAAAGGAGGTCTCCTGCTGACAGACAGATCCTCTCTCAAGAGCACATGAATTTAACTTTGAATACAACTTCCAGCAAGTTTACTCTATGAGAAAAAATAAAAATACCGTGCTTATGCACATTGTAAGACTAAAAATTCAATATATTGACTAGTAGTGGGCTCCCTAACCCAGCAGTGAAGAGATGAATATGTAGCAAACACCTCCTCCAGAAAGTGCTCCTGGTTTTCTTTTCTTCTTTCCCACCTTTTTATTTATACATCTTTTTAAAATGTCTCAACCTTTCTCTTATGGCCTAGATTTAGCAGGGTTGTCAGAGACCTGAAAATCAAATCTCTCTCAGTGAATCATCCTGCCTAGTTTCTACCAGGAAAGCTCAGGCACAGGTAGGTGTGTGGCAGAACACCAAAAAATAAAATAATGCACTGTGAGTTGCTTTGGCTTGAAACTAATTTGCAAGTATACACTGTTTTGAAAAGACTTAACAGGCAGATGGTTAAGTATTCTTCAAGAAAAATTCTTTTTACTAATACCTGCATTTAGAATGTAACCAGGCAGCAAGGTGAAGATCACTCAATGTACTTTAAAATACTAAGAACAAATTATGTGCCTGGATGGCAGCATCCCAAACCCAACTAGAATTCATGTTTTTCACATGTATCTATATCCAGATAGGTAGGTAGATAGATCTCATAGCGTAGCTTTGCATTTGGGTAGCATCTCTGGGATAAAATGCTCTTAGTTAATGATGCTGTCAAGAAGGTGTAATAGTCTAGGTATTATTACCTTTATAAAGAATGAAAATATCTCTATTACCCTACAGAGACAGATACACATTTTTTCAGAACCAACTTACCCACTTCTGTTGTTAGAAAGAAATTTATTTTCTTTAAATGAAATGACTTAATTTTCAAAACTGAATACATCTGCAGCATGTCCAAAGCATTATGTTGCAGTAAATACAGGGAAAAGAAACCAACAACCAAAAAACCTCCCAAGGAAACAAAACACACCAAAACATAATAAACATAAAGACCAAACTAAAGGAAAAAAAAGCAGAAAAAAAAGAAGAAGAGGGAAAAATCAGAAAAATACTTTAATCTCTTTTTTTGAAAATATTTTTCTTTACCTCTTCATAAGGGTAAAGAGTGATATGAAGTCTAAAAATATCATCTAAGCTGAAAGTGAAAAATCCCTTAATGAATATTTCATACTTTGGAGTTCCTTACTTGAGTGTAAAATAAAATAAAATTGCTGTCCTCTGCACAGCTCTAGTTTTTTCTATAGTCAAATCAGAAGTGATGTGCTAATAATGAAAATTTCCATAGGTCTTACACTTCTGGTTTAAGAATACCTAATAAGTAACAATAAGTAAATAATTGTATCAGACAATTTACCAAAGATTCAGCAAGAGAAGAAAACAGATTTACTTAGTGACTGGCTTGTTGGCTTCTTAATGTTTGAAATACTGTTTTTTTCTTTAGTTTGTTTTGTGTCTTATCAGTTTGACCTGGAACAGAAGCTAGGCAAAATTAAAGGAATAAAGTAGGTATTTATTGAAAGGCCTTCAAAGGCCACATCCTGGCAATACAAGAGCCTGGCTGTAGCCCTGCCAGGATGGGCCTCAAGATGGATGCAGAAAAAGGGGCTTTGTCACAGGGTTTCACACTTTTATAAGTTATGGTCCTTTTGCATATTGAGGTTAACTGTCCGATTAATAACTCCAGATTCTGAAGTTCCATCCTCCTGGTTTGCCCTCCTCTTTTTTACATTGTTTGTACTTTTGGGCCTGAGGTTCGGAACAATTGTCCTTGAATCTTGAGCTGGGGAGAATTGTTGTGTCTAACTACCCTGTAAAGAGAACCTAATAACACTTAATATGAAACTAAGAGCTACACACTAAAGCAGAACAGAAAAAAACCTTAAAACTTAAGGCATCATGTTTGGGGGTTTTTAACCATCAGTTTTGACCCGATGACTACTCTCTCTGCTCCCTTTTGCTACATGCTTGACTCTGTTTTCACAGTCATTCATCACAAGTTCCTTCACTACTGTGTTCTTTAAACTGTCATCTCTCAAGATTCCCATCAATCTTTTAAAGCATCAAAGAAGCACCCTTGTACCCAGCCAGTGATGGTCTCACAGGATTCTGAGACTTTCTGCAAGTTTTTCTGTACACCTACTTGTTGAGTTTGCTCTACATATGGAGAGTAAATTCTTGAGTGAAGAGTCACACTCCAGCTATAAAAATCACTAATGAAACAACAAAAAGGAAAATAGATTAGCAAAAAAAAAAAAAAAAAAAAAAAAGGTTGGCTCTGAACTCACACAGATTTATAAATACAGACACTTATATTTAAGTGTCCAAGCAATCCTCATGTTCAACGACAAAACCTCTGTTTTGGCAAGGTGAACAATTGTGATTTTAATTAAATGGAGCATTTTTAAGGCGAGTGTATTTGTACATATGGTTTGGAGATGTGCTATCCCCCACGGTGGCAGGGTCACTCTGGGCCAGCAGGGCCAGGGTACAGGCAGCAGATGGACCTCTACTGGACTGCTGACGGGCAACACCCCCTCCAGCACAGAGAGTACATGTGGGAAGTCCTACCTGCCAACACAGGTACCATAACGCCTACAGGGAACCATCCTCGTCTACTAAATAAGTTTTATCCGACCTACAAGATGTGCAGAATTGAACTATATTTAGCTGAATTAGTCATTTATGAAACTGAACAAATCAAAACATATTTGGAATTGTGGACTCCAGTCTGAACTCTTATCATCACATCAGATGGAAAAATCACAGTGTGGGAAACCTGTTCAGTAAATGGAAAACAGTCTGCTTTACCAGTTTCTGAAGGAAGCTTTGACAGATTGCTTTTAAAGTGTTCCTGGAATATTTTGCCGTGTTATTTAACCTTCCACTGATGTTCTAGGCATGCTATTTCTGCTAAGTTAGTCAGTAGGATGTAAAGTAGTAGCAAAAATAATTTATAAACGTAAATCAACATAAACCTTTCCTGTACAGATCAGCATCTTTCCCCAATACAAGTTGTGCCAAAAAAGAAACCCTGAAAGTGCTTCCATATTTATCTCCATATGTAGAAAACTTCAAAGCAGAATTACAAGTTTAGAAGTTATCGGCAGGAGACACCTGTTGTACCACCTGCACTAAAATTGAAGCTATAAATCCACCTTTCTGAAGCACAGCATCTATCTTTCCTTTTAGGCCTTATAAAACACTTAAATCTTAGTCAGTGATAATTACAGCCCACCATAGAAGAATATAGTTTTAACCCAATTGTTAAAAGCACGTTTTAATGATGTAGTGAAGAAGCAGTTGGAATAAATGTGAGAACACTACAATACAGTAGCATTGATGTGAGAACACTTTGTGACTATAGATTCTACTAAAGGTAAACTAAAACGTAATGACTAGAAGGAGAAACAAAACAAGAAATAAACAAGTGGATTACAGCAGTTTCCCTAAAGACTGAATTTTCTTTCTCTCTGCAGCCTCCCTGTAGAAATCCTTGAAGCATCAGGAAGAAAATAAAGTCCTCAGAAAACAGCAAACAGAAAGGTGAGTAAAATTAAAATAGCAAAAACTGGAACTAAAATAAATGTTGTGCTGAAACAAATCAGATATTTTAGAGAAAATACTGAAAACAAGAAGGATCTGTAAAATCAATGGCTTTATGAAAGGGTATACCATCAGTTATGGACAAGCGAACTGAACGAAATATATCCAGTTAATTAATGAAGAAAAGAGTTGTCCACTCAAAGTAATATATGGATACACTGTGCCATAAGGCACATAAACTAAGATTTCTAGGAGATTTAGAGATTTCTTACTAGTTATGAGCAACAATTCATTACAGTTGCATGACAAAAACCATTGCACTATTCTAGGCACAGGGAAACTTTCCAAGGAACAAAGAAAATAGAATAACCTAGGAGAATTCATTAAAGAAGTAACATTGATCAACAGCTAGTAAACCTCTTTAGGTTTGTATGGCATTGCTGCAGCTGATGTGCAAGGAAACAGATAAAGCTTTGGTTACCAAAGTGAACATCACAAGTCCTGTTTATAAATTCCTGGCAGCTCCCACGTCCAGTTTATAATTGGATTAGAACTAAACTGTACAGCTAGAAAACACCACAGACAACAACAGATCATCTAAAGTGTTCAGACCACTGTTGCCATAGCCACCACCAAAATGCAGATAAATCCACATCTTTTTTGGTCTCTTAAAAAAAAACTTAAATGAAACCAAAAAGCTCCAACCATACCAAACCAAACCAACAGAGTTTTATGTGTTGCTGCTCATCTAAAAATCATACCAAATCACATATGGAAACATGCCTGCCAATGAAGAGTGACCAAGCAGTGGGTGGCTACCAAGCAGTATTTTTAATTCCTGGTGGCTTCTCTGTGTTGTTATAAAAGTAAATGTATTATTAGATCCTGCCAGCAGTCTTCATATCAAACCTGTTTTTGAGTTGGCAAACAATGATCTACCAGCCACCAGTTCCTAAAATAATGGCAAAACACTGTTGATAGTGATGAAGTTATAAGAATCTTCAGCAATACAGTAAGACTGCTAAAGAAGGACTGTTACTGAACAGAGCTGATTAAGGTTATGGTCAAGAAACTCATGCACAAAATCTATTCATCTCTAAAATATTTCCTGTGAGTGGAAGGAAGTCTCACAGTGGAAAGTTGTGACATAATGAGCATGTGAGTTGCAAAAGAGAAATTGTACCTCTTACATTTTATTTAACTTGTCCAATTAGTAGATCAATAAGCTGACAGTACCTCTAAATTCAGAAAGGGAGCCCTAATTTTGCTGGGTTTATTTGTTTGGATTTCTTTCTCCAGAAAAGACTGGTAAGGAGTTTAAGGGTATTTTAGTATTAGGTATTATTTTAGTATCAATATTTAGTATTATTTATTATGAAGGATAAGTTTAGTATCATTTTGGACGAAAAAGTGGGAAAAGAACAATAAGAAGGGTAGTATTTAATTGACCGATTTTCATCCTAGCAAAACAAAGAACTATACTCTGTTTCTCTGCAAATACAATGGAGTTATAGCAGCTCTCCACAGGAAGTCCAGTGTTCCTTGGAGTTTTTTGTACTGGTGTAAAACAGAAACAATATCTGGATTACAGTTAAACAGAATCACAAAATTATATGCCAGCACCTGAAGGCTGTCATTCATGTTTTCTTGTAAAACTTGGATAAAGATCTATTAGCAGCCTCACAAAGCAGCCCTTTATGTGGGAAGATACTTTAGAAATGAAGCAGTACTGCCAAAGGTACACAAAAAAAGGAAGACATTACCTGAGCCTTTTTAATAATCAGAACTGATTGATAAATGAAGCTGGATTTCATTACGTCCCCACGATGCAGACAATTGTTTGAAGTGACAACAGCCTATTCCAGTGCTTAATCTTTTTCACAGCAAAGACCTATTACTAATACTCAGACAGAATTCCCCCTTAAACAATTTGTCCTTGTTATCTTCCATACAGGTGGAGTCCTGGTGATAGTATATACATTTGTTTGCAACTATCTTACATACCCAAAGACCTTGAACACATAAACCCCCTCATTTTTGGCTAGCCAAACTCATTGAAACAATTTCTGAGTACTTAGGACCCCCAGCAATATATATTATAGATTATATATACTACAGGAATTACATCAGTTATTACTCTGAAGAGATGAATATAAGATAAATCCAAAGAGGACCTGATCTCTTTGCCAAATTAGCAGGAGTACAGGTTTTCCTCGTAGCATTATGACTGGTAATGACTGGATAGAGCAAAACTTTCAAGTACTTCAGGATGTAAACTTCATTATTTTTGCAGACACATAAGAAACATATCTGTATAAATATTCTCTCAGACATGAGGAGAAAATGGAGATATGCATAGTGGGACCCTTGGTCTTGAAGCTGCCATGAAGGGACCATGAACATGAGCACTGCTACAGCAAACTGACCTGCTACAGGAAAGCGTGTGCAGCTGACACATTTTGTAAATTGCAAATATATGATTTTTTTTGATTCTGTGAAGCAATTTGTACTATATCACTAAAAAAAAAAGTGAAAAAATTAATGTGCATTTGTGATCTGAGGTGATGTCGTTTGCAACTCCAGTTACTTTGAAAGGTCACTCATAAAAATTTGCAACTTTTCAATATTCTCAAAATAAGTAAATGGACTAAATCCTTTCATTCAAAACAAAAATGAACATTCTAATTATATATCAATGTTAATTTTGATACAGTGACATTTTTCTTCTGCTCTTGCAGTGCTACTTTGATAACAGCTAATGCAAGTTTCAGCTTCATATAATTAATTACCTTCTCGCTAGTTTTTGGGTTTTTTTCATTTTAACCACTAGATGTCTCTAGCTCTATTCATGCTAAAGGCAAATTAGCACCTAAATCTGCTTGTAAACACTCGATCTGTAAAAGCAGAATACCGCGAATTTCTTGCTATGACTCCAATAGAAAGTCAATGTTCTGTATGAAAGGTGCTATCCTGTTGTTTTAAAACACAAAATGGAATTTAAAATACTCCTGCTGTAGAATAATTTTTAGCTGCTAGTAAAAAAGTTAGAACAAGTATGTCCTGCAAACTGAGCAAAAATTCCAAGGCCATTCAATTCAGCTTTCAAAGTTGGTTGTAATATTAATGGGAGTCTACATCACATCGTTTCTGAACTAAAATATTGTGTGCTTTCAAACTATATGAAACATGAACATTGCCAGTTCGATTCTCACCAGCTACCACAGTCACCCTCCTATCTAATATGTGAAGAGTTAAGCATTGGAGGAGCTGTTCAGAATGACATTTAAGTTACAAATAGCTTGACAGTTCCCATATATGGAATATTTATGCCAAACAGGACATTCAACTTAATTGTTAGATGTATATAATCACTATACATACAAAACTCCTTGTCATTACTCTGATTATCCTGAACAGAGGACATTCTCAAGAGAAAAAAAAAATTTTGAGGACAATAGATAAAAATCTTATTTGTTATTAAAAGAGAATCAAAAATAAAAGCTGAGTAAAGAGATCACGTACCAGTACAGAGAAAAGTATTACAAAATCTTCATTTAAAAAAATCAAACCATCAACCAAAGCCCCCCAAAAAGCCCCCCAAGCCCAAACGAAAAAGCCCAAATAAACACCAAAAAAAAAAAAAAAA